>CAUYLG010051737.1:0-12603 GCA_963573385.1 Cacajao melanocephalus | reverse complement strand
GACATTTACTGGGTCAAATGATGTGTGCATTTAAAATTTTCATAGACGTTGCAAAATAAAATCAAAGAAGTTTTAAACTATTTTTATTTTTACCGTCAGTGTATCATGATTCATTTTTATCCTTAGAAATCAATAATTTTGTTATTGCTAATACGATCGGTGAAAATAAATCTGTAATTTTAATTTCCATTTCTTTAAAATTATGTTGAATGTCTTATAATGTTAATAATATTTATTGACTACTTTTTTCTGTGTGTTACTTACTCATGTTTCTAATTTTCTCTGGAATTGTTTTATAATTTATAATTTTCTTCCTATATCAAGGAAATTAGCCTTTCATGCTAATGTGTCTTATAAATATGTTTTTGTGTCTTCATGGTGAGTATTACTGTATTAGAAGTTTTAGTTTCAGATAAAATATAATAATTGCTGAAGGGGTCTTCCCCATTCAAAGATTATGTTTTGCAAATTACCTGTAATTTCGTCTGTTATTTTTATAGTTTCATTCTTGTAAATAACTCTAATTTATTTTTTATTTTTTAGTATACTTTAAGTTCTAGGTTACATGTGCAAAACATGCAGGTTTGTTAAATAGGTATGCACATGCCATGGTGGTTTGCTGCTCCCATCAACCTGTCGTCTACATTAGGTATTTCTCCTAATGCTATCCCTCCCCTAGACCCCTACCCCCCTACAGGCCCCAGTGTGAGGTGTTCCCCTCCTTGTGTCCATATGTTCTCATTGTTCAACACCCACTTATGAGTGAGAACATGTGGTGTTTGGTTTTCTGTTCTTGCATTAGTTTGTTGAGAATGGTTTCCAGCTTCATCAATATCTCTGCAAAGGACATGAACTCATCCTTTTTTATGGCTGCAAAGTATTCTATGGTGTATATGTGCCACATTTTCTTTATCTAGTCCATCATTGATGGGCATTTGGGTTGGTTCCAAGTCTTTGCTTTTGTGAATAGTGCCACAATAAACATACAAGTGCATGTGTCTTTATAGTAGAATGATTTATAATCCTTTGAGTATATACGCAGTAATAGGATTGCTGGGTCAAATGGTATTTCTGATTCTAGACCCTTGAGGAATTGCCACATTGTCTTCCACAATGGTTGAACTAATTTACATTTCCAGCAGCAGTGTAAAAGTGTTCCTATTTCTTCAGATCCTCCCCAGTATCTGTTGTTTCCTGACATTTTTATTTATTTATTTTTTTGAGACAGAGTCTTGCTCTGTCACCTGGTGCCAGGCTGGAGTGCAGTGACGCAATCTCAGCTCACTGCAATCTCTGCCTCCTGGGTTCAAGCAATTCTCCTGCCTCAGCCTCCTGAGTAGCTGGGACTACACACGCACGCCACCACACCCAGCTAATTTTTGTACTTTTTTTTTTTTAATTAGCAGATACGGGTTTCACCATGTTGGCCAGGATGGTCTCAATCTCTTGACCTCATGATCCACTCGCGTCAGCCTCCCAAAGTGCTGGGATTACAGGCATGAGCCACTGTGCCTGGCCATTTCCTGACTTTTTAATTATTGCCATTCTAACTGGCATGAGATGGTATCTCATTGTGGTTTTGAAATGCATTTCTCTAATGACCAGTGATGATAAGCCTTTTTTCATATGTTTGTTGACGGTATAAATGTCTTCTTTTGAGAAGTGTCTGTTCGTATCCTTTGCCCACTTTTTGACGGGGTTGTTTTTTTCTTGTAAATTTGTTTAAGTTCTTTGTAGCTTCTAATATCAAAAGGATATTAGCCTTTTGTCAGATGGATAGATTGCAAAAATTTTCTCCCATTTCTATAGGTTGCCTGTTCACTCTGATGATAGTGTCTTTGCTGTGCAGAAGCTCTTTCGTTTAATTAGACCCCATTTGCCAGTTTTGGCTTTTGTTGCCATTGCTTTTGGTGTAACTTTAATTTGTTGTTAATTTATGTTATATAAAATGTTACTTATAGATTCAACTTCTCTGACCCAACATTTGTTCAAATTCTTGGTAGCTGTTAAAAGAGATTTAATCATGATCAAAAGTATATACAGATTCCTGTTCAAGGTGCCTACAGTCTAGTGGGGGAAACTTCCAATAATTGCACGTTCCCATCAGAATTGAGATCCGTGCTAGAAACAGAGGGTATATAATACCTTTAGTAAATAAAAATGTACACTTGGCATCAAGGAGGCCTTCTCAAAGCACTTCAGCAGAAATCAGAAAGAATGTGCTCTAGTTAAGAGATTTGGCTGCATGGGGAAGGGAGACTTCCAGACAGCATGAATGGAAACTGTGTGGGGGAAATATAGCATGTCTAGATAACTGCAAAGAGAACAGAGAGACCAGGTGAAAGATCTAGGGAAACAGTGGCAAGAGATATGCCTGCAAATGTCAGTGAGAGCCAGATCAGGAAGGTTGAAGGTTATGTTAAGAATTCTAATTTTTACCTTAACAGCAAGAAGTGGCCTGTTAAGAATTTTAAGCCAGATGATGATATAATCAGTTTTGTATTTTGCAAATTGGACATAGGAGTCCCACTGTTTTAAATGCACTAGAAGAGGATTGATACACACCCTCTCTGCATATTCTACTGATAAGATTCTAACAACATGGAAGTGAATCACTGCAAAGGAGGCTAGGAAATATAGTCTAGCTTTGAGCCCAGGAAGAAGGAGATACAGAGGTTTATGGATAGCTAGCAGCCTCTGCCCTAGTTAAGGATTGCCTGTATAAGCATGAGGAGAATGAAGCTCAGAGAAGTTGAATATAATAACTTTCCCAAAGTCATACAGGAGAAAGTGGCTAGATCAAAATCCAATCACTCACCTATCTGACCCCAGATTTTTTATCTTTTCACTATACAGCTGGATTTCCCACTTCTCTAACCTCCCTGCCTTCATATCCTCCTCTCAACTCTTAAGAATTCATAGTCTAAAGTGAAGAAATAGAATTGGCCCCCACTTCCCTTGAACTCTCTACAGTATGGGTTGGTAAGCTACAGCTATCAGGCCAAATTTAGCCTGCTGCTTATATTTATAAACAAAGTTTTATTGGAACACAGGCTAGCACATTCTTTTACATATTGTCTATGGCACCTTTTATGCCAAGATAGCAGAGTAAAGTAGTTTCAACAGGACTGCAAAGCTCAAAGTATTTTTTACCTGGCCCTTTACAAAAAGTTTGATGACCCCTGATATAGACTATTTTTTGTTCATCAAAATGTGCTTTTTCCCTCAAGGAGTACTTGTTAAACAAATACACTGTAAACTTTTATAAGATAAATAGGAAATTACGAGATTTCCCACCTGCTCAACAAAGAGGCTGAATTGCAACTTACCAAATAAAGTAGGAATACCAGGATGAAGCCATTTAAGAGAAGAAATAAATTTTAAAATAAGCATTTCAAACAGGACCAAAGAGAGGCAATATCAGTGCCATGCTGAAAGGCAACAGAGTAACTGTAAGAATAACAGAAACACATTCTGGAGCTGTTCCCTTTATACAGTGTTGATAAAATTTGTTAATACCATATGGTAGTCTTATGGAGGGAGGCATGGTCTGACTATGGATTTTTGGAATTTTACCAGCAAACTTGTAAGATCTGAAGTCACAGATTTGCTGAACTGCTCATCTCCCTACAGTCTGCGGCTGAAGGTGAAAGAAGGAGAGCAAGAGGGAAGAAGTAAAGCTGTTCTGTGTGCAGCTTGAGTTGAGTGAGGCTGGACAGGACACGTTCTTGTCAATCTCAACAGTTCTACGTGTCAACGTTTTAATGGAGGAAAATGCTGCTGCTTCCTTTGTAGATTTTTTTTAAATTAAATTGAATTTTAACAAAGAGTGATCTGATTGGCTGTCAAGCTGTCATCCAGCTGTGAGATTAACAGGACCATAGTCACTAATTGGGACTTGTTAGGTACATCATCATTCATCAAATCAGTATGCTCATGAAAAGGAAGAAAATAAGCAGAAAAATCTCTCTGTGGACCTAATTTTACTCCCCGTTTTTATATGTGATACCTAATAGGTTCATTGTATTTCAGTCTTTGTGCTATGGCTTATATATGGTTTGTCTTTAGTTCTTCAGGTCAAACGAAAGCCTGGGGAACCAGGCCTTCTTTATTTCCTTAGTTCTGATGCCAAAACGTGAGCCCAATTTAATGTGGGATACAGGGAAGCAAAAGAAATGGTATTTTCATGGATCAGAAGACTTGTGTAACTGGACCCCATCTCCCATGACCCATGACTCTGATTCTTAAGATATTTATTTCCCCAGAATCAGAGGACAGAACAAGAAATTTCCAAAGTTATTGAGAGATAGTTATTTCCCCCTTTGTGTCAAAAAAGAAATCCACTGCAGTTGCTGAACTCCAAGAGCCCACATTTCCAGCAAAGCATTTTCCTCAGCATATTGTACCAGGCCCTGAGGTGGAAGTGTGTAGTGTTTTCTCGAAGCTATGAGAAGTGATAAAAAGAATCCCAGTGTCCTTCATCCTCAAATGCTTGTCACAAATGCATTGCTTTAGGGGAGCATATGCAGTTCTAAATGTGACTCCTATTCATCCTCTTATTAGAGATCAATTTTTGTCCTTGGTTTTCTTCCCCAGCCCCCAACCCCCTGCTTCATTGGAATGCTTCAGGGCTTGAGTTATTGTAGCATAATTCATGCCCAGATGCTGTAGGGGTACTTGGCCTTCAGGTTTGTGCCTAGCTACACCAAAGGCATGAGTTATTACACAATAACTCACGTCATGTCATGTCTTATTGCTTAATTAACTTTCCTATCAGAGTAACACATTTTTGCATCAGCAAATGTGGTGCCCTCATATGACTTAAAAGCGTGCCTTTATTTTATGCTGGTGGGTCGGGAATACTGTGGGACAATTTATTAAAGGTGAGTTGAATCTCAGGGCTAGAATAAAACCCATAATCTTTTACGTAAATAAAATGTCAAAACTGCCCTCTGGATTAGGGGAAACAAAAGCTCAGGACTGTTAGTCTTTTGTACCATATTGAAATGAGGAGTTACTTTCTGGGATTTGTGCAGATAAAGAAAAAGCAGAATACTTTTGGTGGGGTCTTTTTCCATGTCCAATCACATAACTGTTCCAATTTTGAAACATCTGCTATCCTGGGGTGTGTGTGTGTGTGTGTGTGTGTGTGTGTTTTAACTGGTTTTAGGTCTGCAGGTGCGATTGCAAGGGATAAAACATCTGTGGTTTGCCTTAGAAAATGAGGAGAAATATATGCAGAACTGGCAGATGATATCAGCTGCCACTAAGTAGCAACCGTCACAGTATTTATTCTAAAGCCTCACAAACTCACAAATTGGGAATCCATACTTTAGGATTTTTCCCAGCTGCATGTTCCAAGCTTATGTTCTGGCCACAGATCAGGAGAAAACTGTACATTTACTTTTAACTTATCAGGTTCAATTCACTCTCTGCTTATCAAATAAACTGTTAGCTCCCCTGTGACAAAGAGAAGTACAAGTTACATCCTCAATTCTGTAGGAAATTGTTTTGACTTCTTTTATTTGATGGTCAGTCAAGTGTGGCCACAAGAGGAAACAGGAGAGGCTCAGGAAAGAACAAAGTTTATTATATTCACAGATCCTGGAGACAGGAGGCACAGCACACCATGTAGGGCTACGTGGGAAAGTCACCAGGGTGAGCAGGTGGCAGAAGATAGGAGTTAGGGGAAAGTTTAGACAAGAGCCTTTACTGGGATTTTTCGAGGGAAAGACAAGGCAACACAGCATCAAGAGTTTCGGATTGGCAAGTTTTAATAGTTTTGGTGGGCTCTAAGCTATCGTGGTGGTCCTAGTTGTCGGGTATTTGGCCCTGGAATGATTAAGGCAGAGAAATATTGCCTCCTGGAGTGTACAAGCCAGACAGAAGAGGGATGGCTTTATATGAGTTTGCATATTAAAGTCATGCTCAGCAGATCCCTTGCTGTCTTTAAAAATTGGCTAGTCCCCTCCCTCCACCACAGGGCAGGCTAGCCTCAGCAAGAAAGTATTTTTAAGATGTCAAAACATCATAATATAAAAAAATACACAAACACGCATACATAATATTTCAATGTAAGTGCAATAACAATTGTGGTTGATAAGGTAGGTTTGTCCCACTTACTGGTGAGCAGCAGAAAAAACAGGGCTGAGGGGAGCTAGCTGGTTAGCCATAATGAGGTCATGCCAGACCCAAAGATCCTTACTTTATAAACTTGAGGAGTACCGGAAATGAAGAGAGAAGTTCCCATTAGTCACTAAAATGCCTTCAACTTTGAGGGGAGGAAAGCTTCAGTATTTATTCACTACAACAGATCATCTTTAGCCAGATAGACTGAGTGGAAGGAACACAGAATTTGAAATTAGAATTTGGAACAGACTTTGATCTGAACCCTAAAACAACCACTGGCTTTTTACATGACTTCAGGCAAATTATTTAATATGTCTAAACCTCAGTTTCTTTAACCATGATATAGGGCAGGTAATTACTATCTCGAGGGGTTCAGATGACAATTAAATATGTTCAAAATATTATAATTACCTTGATCACCAATAAAAGAACATAAACAACAATTCTTTATATTCTTTAGCATAATGAGTTTATGCAGAAAGGGAAAATGGCCCATGAAAAACGCTTCCTAAGAAATTTGATATTTATGAGCAAATGGCATGGTTCGATGAACAAACACTGACAATGTGAGTCAGGCAGTGTTTGCTTGTTGGAGAGGAGGAGAGTCCACCTCATCCCACTTCCCAAAGATCTAATGCATTGGTAAGTTCCATTGCATTTATCAATGCATATAATGCATTGATAATATTAGAGGGACAGCAACTAGAGAGACTGAATTTCTAAGTTTGGGCTCCAAGTTAAAATGTAGGCTTCACCCTGAAAGAGTGTGGTTATACTGAGCGTTATGATCTCAGTCCTTGGAAGACCAGCTATGTGTTGGGGCAGATCCTCTAGAGATTGAGAATCTAGCAAAGTGTCTTCTCATTTTTCAGATCAGAATGAAGCTGCTTTCCTCTGAAATAAATCTTTCAGGGAGCCATAAATGTGATTAACCACCTAGTAGTCATTCATACTTTAGTATGAATTTTTACATTCAAGTATATTCAACTGGTGCCCTCCAAATACCACACTGAGTGAAGAAAAATTTTGAAGGGAGATATTTGAAGAAGAGGGGTAACTCTGCAATACAAATATTAATGTTTAAGCTCTGTTTCTCATACAACCCCCCATCCAAGAAGGGAATCACATAGTGGGAGATTATAATTTCCAGCTGCCAGAGACAGATGCATTCAGTTTACAGATTTATGCATAGCAAATATGGAGATTGAAGTCAAGCTGAGAAGGCAGCTGTTGCTGAGGAGATAGCCAAGTAGGAGTGAAATCAAAGATAGATCCAATGCCATTGCTGAATCGGAGAGGGAGCATGTCCACTGGGGTGCAAGATAGAATGAAGAAAAGGATGCTAAGGACTCTAAAGTTGGGAGATGAGTGCAAAAGATAAATGGATGCCCAGCAGATGATTTTTAATTACTAAACCTGGGCCTTTCTGTAGTCATAACAGTACTATTGTGATAATTATCCCTCTGGGACAAAAAAGTGGGAGATTGTTCTGGATAGAGCCGCTTAGTGGAGGCTTGCCTAACAGATAAACTACTGAAGGACACTGGTCATATAGGGAGGAATAAGACACCAAAAACCTATGATGAGGGTCTTCAAAGTGGTAGTAATTTACAACTAATTGAGTCTTTTAAAAAATAATCTCACTAAACATTATACTTACCTTTAATGAACTCTTGCATTAAAGGTAAGTGACCTTGGAGCTTGGGACTGCAATTGGTGTTCAGTTACCAAAGCTGGGTTTTGCTGACCCATTTATTGGCTACATCTCATTTATCAGCTCCAAATATCAAATGTGTCCCAACAGTGTAAAGGTCCATGACCTCCCTGGTCTCCTGTGGCCTGGAATAAGTAAGATGGAGCAAGAGGACAAAATTGATTGTGGTGTGAGATGACCTAAATAAGCTCTCCAACTAACTGAGGGATCTTGCTTCTCAATGAGAGTGAGAGCATGAGCTTCACAGGCAAGGATCTGTGTTCAAGGGAATCAGACACAGTTAGCTGACCCCTGCTAACTCTCAGCTTTTCCTGTGAGTCAGACATCTTAAAAATTATCCCCAAGGGCTGTTGTCCATGTGTATGAACAAATGTGTGTGTATGAGGAAATGTGTCCTTACACATGATTGATCACACACTGGCCCTCAAATTCAAAGAAACTCCACAGACTTTGCTAATGCCATCTAACCAGAGATGGGAAAGCCAGCCACTTCCTACCATTACATATGGCCATTGGAGCAATGCCTACTCTCTGGGGATAACCTGGCAGCACCCTCCAGACCACAGCAGCTGCTGCCTCTGAAGCTAAGTGCTACCATCTCATTTTCTTTGCATCATCAGCCCACAGCTGCCCTCAGTCATCTCACTGGGGAGGGAGGGGAGCGTCTTCTTAAAGAAAGGGCATCAGCTGTGCCCACTCTCCTCTGGCTCCACCCACATTCCACAGCTACTGTCAATAGTGCTCACTCAACCACCTCTAACCCGCTCTTGGCAGAGAGTACTGGCCAAGTTTCTAACCACAGCTGTTCCACCTAGAGTATAGCTGGTTGATCAGAGAATGACCTAAAACAGCTGCGTAAATCAGGATAGGCTGGAAGAGAAGAAAAGTTTGCAGCACTCCAAGGTTTGGTGAAGATGTGCGCATTTCATAGGCATGTGCTTCTGTTTGTAGGTATAGATGAGTTGGAGGGGTGTGAGATCATGTGAGGACAGCTGTGTACATATCTGATAGGGAAAGGTATGGGTGCAGGATGGCTGAAGGTATATGTGATGGATATTTGTGGAACGGTTAATGTATGTCCAGTATTAGATCTGGCTCTTAAAAGGTAGCAGGCCGAATTGAATTTAGGTATGTCAAGATGCTCTCCAATTATTTTTAAAGCACCATACATTTATGTTAGTCTCATTATTTATAAGGTTCAGGCATGTCAAGTGAGCTGTTTAAAGAACATCTAAGCCTCTATTTATATAAATCAGGGTTTCTTAATGTAGCCAAAGACTTCGAGTGTTACTCAGAGGTTCCTGAGCCCTCTTTGACGCCCTCTGTCTAAACTCACCTTTGAAGATGAAGTTTATCCAGAAATACTGCTTGTTAGAGCACAGTTGCTCGGATGCCTGATGGCACTGGCCACATGGCTGTACAATGCTGGATGCTCAAGCTGCCAATAGAGATTCATCTGAACTTAATTCCCCCCTACCAGAATTTGGTCCAGGTTACCTTATTTTCTCCTTCCTCACCACTGCACAGCTGAAAGTGGTGCCAACATCCACTGCCCCCTGCCCAATTTGAGTCCTGGCATCAAATATGGTGCTAATTCTGGGAGACACCCGCTTGATCTTCTTTTAGATTCCATGTCCCTACTTGTTGATTGTGCTTTAGATCCAAAGCACATGGTTTTCATTTGTCCTTTAGATACTAATAAACGCAGAGTACCCTATCAGGAAGGCAGTCACAATTTGTAAGTTGAATTTTTTTGTTATAGTTTTGTAGTTTGCTTGGGCAATATGCTCACAAGCTATTGCAATGGGAGCATTTCTATAAATTGCAAAAATCGGTGAAACTTGGCTCTCTCAAGTCTTTAATAGAAATCAACTGAAATAGTACCCAAAGTCATTTAGTCATTTAAGACTCCTCCCATGATCTGATCCCACTTTCCCTGTCATTTTAGTCTCACCGAACTGTTAAACATTTGCTATGTTTACGGCACCTTGCTAGGCTCCACTTCACTGTTTCTTATAATGTCAAAGAACCAGACAAACAAAAGCATGCTGCAAATGGCATAGACAGGATTGATTCCTGTTGAAAGAATGGTAAGATTTTATGGAGATGACATGGAAGGTTGGCCTAAACAATGAATATAAGATTTTTCAATCAAAATGTAAGAAGAGATGTTGCAGGCAAAAGGAAAAGCATGACCCCACATCATAGAAACATGATAGGGCAAGATCTGCTTGATTATTGCCCACATTATTCAAAGAGCTTATGGTAAGAATTAAGATTGCCAAGGTACATGGAGGCAGCATTTTAAAGGACTGTGGAGGCCAGTCTGAAGACTTTTGTCTCAACTTTGGGGAGTCATTGAAGTTAAAATATTTAGAAAAAAAATATGTGAGAGAGACGAGAAATTGTATCATGGGTACCCGTTAAAAGACGGTAACATGAAGCTGTGATACACACTGAGACTCCTTCCTAGAGAGTTACCAAGTAGAAGCATCTCAAAGCTGAAAAACAATGCCATACATCCATGACTGCAGACCTGCTAACAAGGTGACCTTTCAGAAGAAGCAGTAGAGCAACCGCCATGAAGGAAACAGAGAAGGAAAGAGGAGTCGTCTTGTGGGAAGAACGGCGTTTGCGAATTAGTATTTACTTCTCTCCATGTGCAGTGGGGCTGAGAGGGAAGCAGTTTGGCTTTTTCACTGTGCCCAACCAAGCCAGATGTTCCCTGGAGAATCACTCATGAAATCTGAAACCATCTTTAGGAAGTGAAGACTGTTATGAACTTTTGCTGCACCTGGAACTTCACAGTCCCAAGAAAATGCACAGAATATTTTGGATGTTGAGTCCTAAGAGATAGTAAATAAGTCCTAATGTATTAAGGTTGCTACCCCCTCCAGTCTCATACAAAATGAGGCAGGTATAGCAATGATCCCACGTTTCCTGTGGACCTAGCAAAGGTCACCAAATAAGGGGTGGGCACCAGTATGAGTGGGCCATACTGATGAATGATGGGTTGATGTGAGGAGGATACTGAGAGCCACCCACCAGGAGGAAGAGGAGAAAGCATTTCAACCTCCATAAGACTGCTTGCTGGGCATGGAAGACCACCTAAGATGTTATGCTATGTAACTGGAGGCTGGTTACCAATCACACTATACTCCTCAGCATTCAGCTTCTAGCAGCCTAGTCATATCTAATTTAATTAAAGATGAGGTGTTTTAAACACAGTCTGAGATTTTAATAAGTGGATTGCAAAAAATCAGTAAACTAAGCTGATGATTACTAGAAGGGGCTGACAAAGGTAAATGTTCTTTTGACCCATAAGGGTGGGAACTCAACTAATATAATTGGTAGCAGTTTGGAGAAAAAAATATATAGTTACATGTATTAGAAAGTTGAGGCATTCCAATAAAAATGCTTAAAACTATAAGCAGTAATGAAAATATCATTACTCCCCACCCTAGTAAGGATCTGAACTAACAGACTAGCAATGAGGAAAGATAAGGGATATAAATATAACTTCACAGATAAGACTGAAGAACATGACTCATGAGTAAGTATAAAGAAGAGAGGAAAAGAGACAAGGTTCTCTTTGTTTTGAGGGGACAAGAGGAAAGTCAAGTAACCTTTTACAAATTCCATACAATTCTACATCTCATGGTACTAGGAAAAGGCACTTATTCACTCATACCCAAAATTGTGCATGCAATTTCAGAAAGGTTCATGAATCCTATGAAGCCCATCCATGGACCCCTTAGGGAAATTTGAGTTTCTAACCTGAGCAATGAAGAGGGTGTTGGTACCACTAAACAAAGTAGGAGGACAGTAAAGTGAGTGGTTTATTAGTAGAAACCTCCAATCTGTATCACCACCCCAAAAGTGTCTTCTAACTTCCAGACCCACCCATTCAATATCTCTGTATGATTATCCCCAGGATTCTCAAACCAATCATGTCCAAAACAGAGCAGTCACCTGTTTCCCAATCTCACTCTTCCTCTCAGGTTCCCTAACTTGATGAAAATATCATTACTCCCCACCCTAGTTACCTAACGTAAATTCTCCAGTATTATTCTCAACATTCTTAATCTCTTTTCCCAAAACCAATAAAACTCGCTTACCTTCACTTCTCTCCATTCCCACCATCATCTGCCATGATTATAACAAAGCTTCTTAATGTGTCTATCAGCATCCAGTTTGGTCTCAACCAACCTATTCAAACTACTCCAGCTAAAGCAATATTTCAGAAATAATCCAATCATGTCATTTTAATACTCTAGTCAACTAACGGTTATCATGGCCCTGATGATGCAGATCATATTCCTTTGATTAATTACAGGGTAGTCCCCGATCTGGCCCGTTTGTTGTCCACCGTTGGTCTTTCTGCCCTCCACACATATCAGTCGTACAGCATCCCTCACTTTCCTCAAAGCGCCATGCATGTCTTCAATTCTTTTCTTTTCTTTTTTTTTTTTTTAAACAGAGGAAAGAAAGTGAGAGTGAAAGAAAGAAAAAAAAGAATGTAAGAGAGAAAGAAAGAGGAAGAGAAAGAGGGAGAGAGAACGGGATTCTTGTTCTATTGCCCAGGCTAGAATGCAGTCCAAAAATGGGTATTAAAAACCGCTTTTATGCCAATAATTGTGCTTAACAATGGAGACAGGAAGGAATAAGGGATGAAAATAACAAACAAGCAGCCAACCAATATTTTATTTAAACCTGTGAAATGCTATGCAATTGCTGAGGAGTGATTTACTTCCAATTAT
>CAUYLG010051735.1:0-64252 GCA_963573385.1 Cacajao melanocephalus | reverse complement strand
AATGACCAGTGATGATGAGGTTTTTTTCATATTTTTGTTAAAATTAACAAAAAAAAAGAGAGACAACTGCATCAAAAAGTGGACGAGAATATGAATAGCTCTCAATTTTCTTTTTTTCGCCTTATTTTGCAGTACTGGAAGTAAAGCCTATAACCATTTCTCCTTTTCAAGTTGGCACCATGTTAAGACTTTGCCCATAAAGGACACTGGGAGGTCACTGCAAGCCATAATTGAGAAGAGGTTTTGCTTTCTGATTCCCGTTTTTGGAAAATACATTTTCTACTTTTTGTTTTTTTAAAAAAAATATTATTTTAAAGTGTTTCCTAACTCTAAAATCTGAATCATCTATTGACCTACTTTTGTTATTTATTTATTTCCCTTGATTCCTTGGCCATATTTTATTGATTTTTTTGTATGTCTAGTGATTTTTTTTTAATTTAATTTTTTTTCAGACAGGATTTTGCCATGTTGGTCAGGCTGTTCTTGAACTCCCGACCTCAGGTGATCCGCCCACCTTGGCCTCCAAAGTGCTTGGATTACAGGTGTGAGCCACCACACCCGGCCATTTAGTGATTTTTTAAATATGTTTGTCTGACATTTTGCAACAAAACCCTGTAGAGTCTCCTTCGGATAATAACTTTCTCCGTGGAGGATGGTTGATAATCTATCAGTAATGGAGGTGAGGCAATGCAGGACTTCCATTTTGCGATAAGACTTACTTCACATCTAATTTGTTCCTTTTCCCTAAATGTGACCCTTATGGGTTTTTGTTGAGAATAAGTATGCAGCTTTGTCTCCAGATCTCTGTGAGACTGTGAAATACATGTATGCTATTCAACAATTTCTGAATTAGTTTCTTACCGTTTAACCCTACAGGTTAAAAATTTGGAGATCTTGAGTGGCTACCTGGTAATGTGTTTGAGGCAGTCACCATTTTAGAAATGCAGTTTGTCTCCCAAGCACCTTAAGACTAAAGAGATTTCATGCTGATATAGCAGATTATTCTGCCCCAAAAATCAGCCAGAATATGAGGAAACCTGGGATTGGCGTTTGAAGGTCTTCCAGTTTTCAACCCACCACAACAGTCCTGAATGACCATGATGCACTTCACTGCTAGTTTCTGTCTCCCACAGTTTTGTTCTCTCTTCTGGGAGCAATTTGAACTGTCTCCAGAATCAACAAAAACTTTTCAATGGAAAAGATGGGTAATAACCACTTGGAAAGAACTGTTTTCTCCACAGAATTATAATATGGTGAAACATAATTTTTGTAGTTTATCTGCCTTCCTCTATTAATTTGTTTGAAAATGTTGGAATGTCACAATCTACCATATCTTATCTGAAAGCAAAAGTTATTGTTTTTCTTTATTGAGAATTACTTACATAGAATAAATTTACTCAATTTAAGCATACATTTTGAAATGTTTTGGCAATTGTATATAGTCATATAATCATCACTGTGATTCATATTTCTATTACTCTAAAATGTTTCCCTATACCTCAGTAAAGAAGATTTCTTGGTATATTTGGATTTAGTTTTCCTTTTTGAAATAAATTTCTCTTTTTGTTTAAATATTTTTCTGAATACTGTCAACTCTTCTTTTCCAATTCTTTTTTTGTATATTTTTATTCTAAATATTTGTATTTCTGACTTGCCTCCTGTCATATCTTTCATTGCTTACTTAATTATGTTTAATTTATTTTGAAGTATTATAAGTGTCCTCCCTTTGTGGTTGGATTTTGGGATAGTGTTTTTGTTGGCTAATTAGTATTGATTATCTCCTTCTGTTTTACTCTTATAATTTAATATATAGTGCCTACATCTTCCCATTTATTTTCATTTGTTCTCTTTATTTTCCAGACCATCAGTTACAAGTATTTCTTTCTTTTTTTTTTTTTTTTTAAGACAGTCTCGCTCTGTAGTCCAGGCTGGAGTGCAGTGGCGCAATCTCAGCTCACTGCAGCCTCGCCTCCTAGGTTCAAGCGATTCTCCTGTCTCAGCCTTCCGAGTAGCTAGCTGGGACTACAGGCACATGCCACCACTCCTGGCTAATTTTTGTATTTTTAGTAGAGATGGGATTTCACCATGTTGGCCAGGATGATCTCGATCTCCTGACCTCGTGATCACTCGCTTTGGCCTCCCAAAGTGCTGGGATTACAGGAGTGAGCCACCTCGCCCTGCCAATCACAAGTATTTCTAAGGAGACGTTGGCATTTGACGGACGGTTCTATAATACATAACATCTTTTGTTTGAATGACAAGCTTTGGTGAATCTTCTGATTTTGTATTGGGGCTCTTAGGTTCATCCTCTGGTTTGTACCTTTTCTTTCCCGTCAAGCCTCTAAGTGGTATCATTTTCTTTCAAGTTTCTTTACTTTCTCTCAAGAGTAGTGTTTTTCAAACATTATGATGTCTGTGAGCAAACTGACAAACTCACCACATTATGCCTTTAGGTACCATAGTAGTCAGTGTTCTGATCACTGGCTCTTAGGCCACTTCCCAAAATTCCCCCCAAATTTTTTATCTCAAGATAAAACTTTTGCTTTTTCAGGTGATCCCGTTAATTTGTCTAGCATTAGAACCTTGCTGTATTTTCCCTTATCCTCAACCATGCTGTGTTTTCCCTTTTCAGTTAAACTTTATCTGTCTCTGTGTTAGTGATGTGAAATTCAAGAGTAGGTGCTATCATTTTCAAAAATTATTTACATATAGGTAAAAAAAAATTTTGACGTCTTTATTTTCTGGTTTTGATTATGTGTGATTTTTAGAGAAGATGGGAGATTTGTTAATACCATTATCTTTTGAGAAGCTGGATTTCATATTTTAGACTACTTTCCTTAATTTCATATCCTTGTCCTGTAATTTGGGCCTTCAGCTAATAAAAAAAAACAATTATTTGTCCTTATAATCGACTTCTTCCTTCCTCAATATTCATTACATTCAAGTTACCCTGGATTCTTATTTCCATCTCCAAAACATGGAAACTCATTGTATTGTTAAAATCTTTGCATATCTTATTCCCTCGTCCTGAATGCCCTGGTGTGGAATCTTCACACAGTTAAAACATTCTTCCCATTATCAGGATTTCTTCAGGACTCACCCATGCTGTTAGAGATGTCAGGCCATCCTAGTCAAAGTAGCCTCCATGCCTCAATTAATACAACCACAATTTTCCTACTATTATCCTGTCTCATTTTATTGGTAACATTTGCACTATTTGCAAATTTATTAGCTTAATAAGAAATTTATTTATTCATATATTTATATATTTATAGTCTGCCTACTCTAATAAAAGAAAACTCAATATAAGCAGGTATCTTGTTAGTTAATATTGTATTTCCAGAACCTAGAATCACGCCTACACATAGTAGCTCTGTAACATCTTTGCCCAACTAACAGTTTTTTTTTTTTAAATCCAGTTTTGTTTTGTTTTTGCCTGTGTATTCATAGTAGCACGTTGAGAGAAATCTAATATTTCACCAGCAAACTGTGTCAACTTTGTATTCCATTTTGATTTATCACATCAGAAGTGTTGTAGGTTCTGTAAGTAGGATTACTAGATCATATTGAAACTTTGAATTATGATTCAATGTGTAGTTTTTGTTTAGACATCACCTGAAAGTTATTTAAACTTCTGTTGTTATCAGTAAAGAAGCTTTTTATGTCATTCTGTCCTATGTACACTTCAGAGGAAGACTTGCCTGCTTAAAAGCATTTCTTGTGATGTAGATTTTCTAAGCACCTCTGCATGATTTCTCTCTATGAACAACTTCCACTCTGCAGGAATTATGATTTATTCAATATTCTTTACCTCAAAGTAGTAAGCACTTTCAAGGAGCTCACTAACAAGATGTAAACGTAACATTTATCATTTCACATGCGTTTTGCCTTTCTTTGAAATTCTTTCTCCTTAAACTTAAGTCTGCAACAAATCTTAGTCTTGAAATATCCATTGAAAAGTAGAACTAAAAATGAGAAAATTGCACAGTTGTATGGGTAGTCTTCCTTTGAGCTCTGTAGGGTTCTCCATTTTTCCAAAATATTTGAGCCAAAGAAAGAAGAAGCAATTTGCCTGCTCCTACTTTTAGCAGTATTCCTGGGTAGAGTCCATTGAATGGAAAGAGAGAATGTGTATTTTCATTTGTTATTCCTGAAGGCAACATTTCACAGACATCCTTGTGCAATATTCTAAAGAGTCACTTTATATTATAGATAATCAAAGTTAGATATATTCAGAAATATGGGCAACTAAAGGATAATAGCATGGAGAATAATTATTACTCCAGATATGTGATAATAATGTGTAGAATGTTATCAGTACATTGAAATAAATAGTCATATTTCCTGGCTCTCCTAAGCAAATATTGCCAAAGTTACTGAACAATGTTTTATATATATTAATCAAATATACTTGGATATTATTGTAATGCTATAACTAATAGAATATCTGAGAAGCCAAAAACACTTAACTGTATGTTATCTCCTTGTGTAATTAATTTATTTAAAGCATTCTTACATATGAAAGAAAATAGAGCAGTTTCTTCTTATGCGTGCTTCTGTTTTCCCTAGTACCAACTGCCTGCTGTCAATTGCAGTCTGAAAACATTAAATGGAAAATTTAAGAAGTAAGCAATTTTTTTCTGCCATTCTGATTAGCAGGGTAAAATCTTGAGCTTTTCTGCTCCCTCTGGACCAGGACATGAATCATTTCTTTGTCCAGGATATCCATACTTTATATGCTACCTCAAATTAGTCCTTTGGTAGCCATCTTGATTATTAGATTGAGAAAACATAGTATACAGATGGTCCCTGACTTAGGATGGTTAGACCTACATTTTTTTTTTAATTTACAAGGAGTTTATCGAGTTATTAAATGCATTGTTGACTTGACAATATTTTCCATTTATGATACACTTATCAGGGTGTAACCCCATAGCCAACTGAGAAAGATCTGTATAGGGTTTAGTGCTATCTGTGGTTTCAAGGATCCAGTGGGGTCTTGAAATATATTCCCCACAGACAGGGAAAGACTACTGGGTAATGAAACTGAAGTTGCCATCAGGAAATCATGTTTTGTTCTTACTTCCTCCATTTCTATCACTTAAGTACAAAAATAATGAAAGTTTTTAAGGCAAAGTATTGAGTAAAGCTAGAAAACATGGTCACGTGTTCCTCCTCAAAACTCCTGGGATTTTCTCACACATTGCTTTCCTAGTTCTCCTTTGACTTATTTAAGCGGAATTCCATTTAATCTGATATATTTATTGTTGCTGTATGCATTCTCACCTCATTGAATTTATTCATATTGTGTTTTTTTATCTTGAGCTGTCTGTATTTTATTTTTGGTTTACTCAATAACCTGACTGTAACACACAATTAATGAAATTTTATAATAATGTCTAGTTTTACATAAAAGAATTGAAGATGCTATGAAGTAATAAAATGTAGAATTGGATTGTAAATGTCCCTTCATTCATTTTTCCCATGGCAGTACTGGCGAACAAAGCTGCAGAGTTGGGGATGACACGGAAAGGGAGAATCAGCTATGAGAGATTTCCAGCCATTGTGGAAACAATGTGAGTAGAAAGATGCTTTGTTTAAGAAAAGGGTGAAATAATGACTATCATATAAAGATGAGCACAGTGTAAATATTTTATTTAATTTGGAGGCAAATGTGTTTTTCCACAGGGTATCTTCCACAGGACAGAAGTCACCTTGTCTTCTGTCTATAGACAAGAAATATTTTGTATTACTATCGGTTATCTATGACTTACAGACTTATAAAATAGTTTCCATAAAATCAGAATCATGTAACCTGCAGCATGCTACAGAGCATGCATAGAGATTTCTGTTGAAGTACAAATATTTTTCTGCAAACGTAGGGTGACAATATACAGGAAAATATGCAGGTAACTCTGTCAGATAAAAGATAGAGTGAAACTAAAATTTCTCAATGGTTGTTCAGAGGTTACAACGTTTGAAGACAGACTAGTAGTATTTCTTGCAGGCAAAGATTAAAGAAAGGATAGATTATTAGCAAAGTGTAGAAAATGTTGTGATGATTTTGGATTTATATTACCTACCTATAGCATACTGGTTTATTATGTGGAGCATTTCATATTTAACTTGGATTTGTATCACCAATATGAGCAAAGTAGAAAAGCATATACTATTTATACTATTTTTTTGTTGAACAGATGAAGTGAGGGGACAACTGAGGCAATTACATATATATTACAAAGAAAAGAGGGACGTATTATCACATAAACTGTTGGATAATTATCCCTCTGGCCTGTGGCCTAAAGTACATGTACAGATTATTAGAACACCCTCTTTTCTTTGGAATGATTGCCTCAGGTTTTGGCGTTAGTAGGTGTTTGTCCAATCTGTTTGGTGGAGTTAGTCCAATTCTGAGTAAAAGTGAGGAGGCTGACTTCACATTTATTGTTTAATTGCCTCATAGCTCCTCATCACTTTGGCTGTGAAAGTCTGGCCTGTCGTTGCCAGTAGGGAGAGGGAGATCACCATTCTCTCCAAATAACATCATTTTCTAAATGACTATTGACATTATGAAACTATTCAAGCTAACCTATTAAAAAGCATAAAAAGGCAATCAAGTTAGCTTACTAACATTTACAGCAATATTATATTCAAGAGATTGAGAAGCTGACTTCTTAGTATGTTAATATTCAACTCTGAAAAGTAATACATGAATACCAAAATCCATACATTCAGCAAGAGCAAGGTGTCTAGACTGGGGTCCTCACAAGCACACATTTGGTTAGAATTAATAAATTACTTTCTAAATTAGTGTCAAAAGAAAAGATAGTTGTTTCTATTTTGCTGTGTCTATCATCCTCTCTGGTATATTTTATCTGTGTTATTTACAGAGTATAATGTTGATCTCTGTATCTTCCCATTAGTATAATTTTTTATTTTAGCAAAATAAGACTATAAATCAATACCAGCTACAGTAGAAATGCAATTATGTAGTGCTATTTGAAGTTTGGTTACTATCATAAGCAATCTTGTATAAGATTCATTTTTCCCCCTTGTACCTTTGTATACAAATTCTTTACTAGCCTACAAAAGAAATGTTTTAAAAATGATTGTCTCTCCTTATAAATTTATTCTAACACTTTTTGTGGAGGGATAAAAATGCAATTTGTTGTTGTTTTTTTTATCCCACTGTGATAGCTTCATTGCCTCAAGGTTGGATATTATACAAAAAAAGCATGTCATGAAATGTCTGAGTATCATAATATATTTGAATTATTAGAATAACATTAGATACAAACACAAAAATTGTGTGATGTTATGCAAACTGAGTGGTTTTTTTGTCTTTCTATTTCAATATTTTTTTAAGTTTTTGAAATTTATTTTTCAATTGATATTTTTTACACTTTTGACAATGTATTTTTCATAGACCTTTTCTTTAGTGAGAAGTTTCAGTGCTGCATTCATATAGAGACTGCTTTGCAATGCAGGAATATGCATGTTGTGACCTTTAGCTACTTCTTAGACTCTTCGAAGAATGATATTTCTCATGGCTCCATTTTTTGTTTAGAATATTCTCTTCTTGAACAACAAGGTGTTTTATCTATTACCAAATGTACTAAAACATTTATAAACTAGACTAAGTAATATGAGACAATATGTCTCTTTAATATTGTCATCCAAAAATAAAATGTTTACAATAATTGTGAAAATAATTTTATCAATTGTCCAAAAGTTAGAAGAATAACACTTTATTCTAGGAATGAAACAATGAAATAAAAGATTACATTGTAATCTTTTATTCATGCAACTCCTTGGAATGGGTATGAATGTGATTTTATAAGTAATTGAAGGATGTGTTTTACTTGATATATTTTATCAAGAGTTTTCCATTTGCTTATATCAAATTTTTGCCACTTTTGTGAACAAAATGACAATGTATTTTCTCTTCAATATGATTGTATTATTTATATTAGCTAAAGGTATTGTGTGAGACTAGGCAAAGTATTCTTATCTTTCTGCACAGTTAGGACTTTCTGTGAAAATTTTACTGAAAGTTAGGACCTGGACTAAAAGACAGCCTTGGAAGTAAAATTACTCTGACTAGAAAGAGAACTCTAGATCAAGTTTTACTTTCCTAGAGGTATGTGTTTACATTTCAAGGAGGATGAGACACAAGACCATACAGATATTCTGAGGGTAGTAAAGCTTGAAGACATTAGTTTAATCTTCCCCCTAGAAACATAAATTTACATTCCAAAGGGAAGTAATCCAGGATTATTTTCCTTTGAGTTCTTGAGAGAAATATCTATTAGGAAGCAAAATATTTCCATCTTTCTGGAAGGGATTAGGTGACAACTGACCAACTGCTACATAATCTCCTAGATTCATATGGCTGGGGCTTCTGTGTATCTTGCCTTTCTGGTGCCTGTGAATGACCTCTTAACTTACTCTCAGTGTTGCCCTGGAAGAAGATACTGGGAATTGGGGAACTGGCTTGGTTATTGTTTTAACTGGCTTGGTTATTGGCGTTTATTGAATGAAAATATGCTTTGCTCCAGAAACCCTGAGTATACATTCAGGATATTATTAATAACTATAGATATTAAAAACTTAACATATAGTATTTCTGAACAGGTCATTATTTGAATGTACCATTATTGTTAAATCCCTGGGGAAAATAGTTTCAAATTTCCAGTCTATTCTGAAATTTTCTAACTCTAGCTTCTGTTTGAAGCCACAGTGAGAGATTATATTTAAACATCCATTAAATCTCAGAAGGAATGCCTATAGAAGAGGTCAGATAAAATTTATAATGCTTCTTTAAGAAAATGAAAATTCTGTGAGCATTCATGAATTGCTGAACAATTTTTATATGTAATAGTTTATCTTTCAGAACTTTCAGAAAAATGAGATAAATATATTTTAAAATATTTAGTAAAATATTTAAAATTGTGTTAATGATTGCCAGTGTTGCTGATCCTCAGTGAGACTCTCACAGGTCACAAAACAATTTACAAAGTAGCCAGAGTTTACCTTAAGATTACTCAACTCTACGTGAGGTTCTTACTCAGTTCTTCTCTATAAGAGTAAAAACCATGAATATTTGTCCCATACAGCCACATACAAAAAGCCAGAAAGCTAAAGTTAAACTATAAGTTAACCCAGATACAGTCAGAGACAAATCAAACAACTACCATAATTTGAGATTTCCATAGAGAGATTTTTACTATTGGTTGGTACTATGAGACAAATTAAACTGAAGTTATTAAGATCTAAGTTGCTATTCGAGATATGCTTTTGAAATTTATATAGCATATATTTACTTTGGGACAGGCAGTTGTAAATTTCAATGTGTTTTAGGAAAGGAAGTCCAAGGGTGCCCTAAGAATTTTTAAAAATCAATTATTTTAAAGGCCAATTTTCAAAATTAACTGTAGAAATCACAAAATTAAAACCCTAAAAACCCTACATGTAAAGCCACTTCAGATACCAGTGTCCCTGGATACACAAAGATTACAGAAACTAAAATTTGTGTGGTCACTGTTATATAACAGATTTCTTCTTAATGATAGTGTGATTGTTTATACTGCATGTAAATTTTTAAACCCCAAACTGTCTCTTTAATAAATTCAGCGTGATGCATCTTTTGAAGTTGAAAGATTTACTGCTATTTTAATTGACTCAAAGGCAATATAGCTTTCTCTGGAATCATTGCCAAAAACAAATGACATGCCATTGGATCTGTGTTTTCAATTCCTGGGGCAGTAGTATCTTCAAAGGGAGAAGCAATTGATTCATGCTATGCAACCTCAGGCTAATTCTCTAATTAGGTGACAATTTAGATGCAGTGCATGCCCTAAATGCTGTATGGAGTGTGAGGTGCAGACAGGAAGATGCCTAACTGTGGTAATGTAAAGAGAGCAGATGGCCAAGAAAACACAATTTCTGCAATTATTTTAGAGTTGTAATTGTGTTAGTCAATTAAGCATTATTATTAAACTTTAATTTTTGAAATATTAATCAGAAAAACTATTTCAGTTGTCTGAAATAATTCACCAAGTAGATCAGTGATGAACATTCAAAGTCTTGCCATAGCATAAAATAGTAATAATTTTGTCCCTGCAATCTGCTATGTGAATTACCAAAAATAAGTGTAGAAAGACAACATTAGTACATTTATCATAGCTTTGTCCCGGCAGTCTGCTGTATGAATTAAAAAAATGAGTGTAGAAATGCAACAGCAACACATTTACCATTGGTTGAATACTTTGCTCAATAAAATAACTATTTGCATCATGTTTATATTTTATCTATCATTAAAGTATACCTGCTTTGAAAAATATATGCATCAGCTTACGTATGTACCACCAAAATGGCAGCAAAAGCATTGCTTTTAAAGATATACATTTTTAAAATTGAAATTAAAGATAAATTGTATTTTGAATATAGAGTTTCCTGGATAATGGCGTTACAAAATCTCGTAACTATTAACAGTACAGAATTATCAAACTTGTAAATTGTAAGGGGATAGGGGAGGGACAGTGGGGAACAGGGAGTGTGAGGAGGGATAACGTGAGGAGAAGTGCCAGGTATAGGTGATGGGGGGATGGAGGCAGCAAACCACCTTCCCATGTATGTACCTATGCAACAATCCTGCATAATCTGCACATGTACCCCAGAACCTAAAGTACAATAAAAAAAAACTTATAAATTGTGAATTCTAACTCATATTTCTATTTGCTGTATATAAAAGCTGAACATTATAACCAACATGTTAAATGTAAAGAAGGAATATTAGCATTTTTGTATTTATTTAACCTTCTCATTCAGTGGGATTTCTCTACTACTGTCCTGTTTGCCTGACACTAATATTCTATCTTGCAAATATCTTTGTTCATTTCAAAACAGCCCCGCCTCCTTTAATGTAGACACTACTTAGGTTTTTTGTTGTTGTTTGGTTGGTTGATTTTTGTCTTTTCTTTTTCTTTTCGTGGAGCATGGGGTCTCGCTGTATTTCCCAGCCAGGTCTCAAACTCTTGGGCTCAAGTTATCCTTCTACCTCTGCCTCGCCAAGAGCTGGGTTTACAGGTGTGAGCTACTGCAACTCGCCAACATTACTTAGTATATTCCAGTCATCAGCTATTTTTGCCACATCTCAGGATTTCTTTCTCAGTGGGTTTTTAAAATAATGCTGTGTCAAAAAAATTTCTTTTATATTTTAAAGAGTACATTAGAAATTTCAGAAAATGAGACTTCTAGTTAGTGCCAGGAGGAGATATATAGCATGGAAAGCGGATTTGCTCACTCCAAATCAAACCTGAAGATGTTATAGAGGCAAGAAAAGAAAACAGACTCGAGAAACTAGGAGAGAAAATCCAAGATACAGAAATGCTGGAGGACAATTGGGTATGGGAGAAACACTGCTTCAGGTCTAGACCAGAGAGCATCAAGACGAATCTTTGAAAGGTTAGGTTGGAGGAAAGGTTTTAAGCATCAGGTCTTGCTTTTACTCTCCATATTGTTTTACATCGATGATTGCCTGTTGTTTGCTGCAGAAATCAGCAACAACAGTTGGTATTGATGTTAACCCTATCAAGGCAGTACAAAAGCTTTAGTGAAGTAAAAGGCTGATGTTAAAATGTTCGCACTGGCCAGAGCTTTTACTTCTTGAATTTTCAATTCTCTCTTTCCTCTCTGGGTGAATTACAGCCAGGAACCTGCCACATTGAAGCTAATTCCCTACTTCTCTTTAAATTTATGGACAAGAGCCTGTTATAGGACTGTTATTATTACTAAATTAACTGATTCCAAAAGGAGAGCACAAACTCACATGCCAAAACTAAATATGTAAAAAGCATAAATACTTAAAACATACAACATACTAAATAACATGTCAAAGAGGAAGAAAAATAACTAACAATGAGGTTATTTTTATAGAAATATAAATCAAAATATTAGCAGCATACAAAAATAAGAAAAAGAACCAAGTGGAAATATTAATGAATATGTTAAATAATATATAATACACACATATATATGCATAAAAATAGATGCATTAAACCTATCACAATAGATAGGATACATAGTAGGATGATGGGGAAGTATAATTAAAAACAAAACTTCTTCCAACCCAGAGATTCTCTCCACAAAGGTAGTAAAGAAAGACAACATGCTAATTATTGAATAAGCATTAAAACAGAATGTGATGTGCATCACAGGCAATCCACTAAAGTTTGCAAAGACAAAGAAATATCCCTCTTTTATAGGCCAAACAGATACAACCCATTACATACATGCTTTCAAGATAACTATTAACTGCTTCTCAGGTAAGAGGACTTGATAGCACCATTTATCACACATAGCTCATCCTAACTCATGGTAATTGGGAGGCCCACTTGTTTTAGCTAATTGGCTTTATCTAAACGAGAAAGTGTCGTCTCATATCTTTAAACAGGAGGTAGTTTTGCAAATCGGAGCAAGTCAGTCACCAAAATTATGATTCTACTTTTCAAAAACTGGGAGATAGAAGTGCTGTTTACTTTGTTGTTTACATTTCAAAGAGATGGTCTTCAGGTCCTTGAGAAAGAAATTTCTGGGTGATAAAGCTGACAGAAAGCCTAGCTAACTTTCAAAAGGATATATACATGTTTCAAGACAGGAGAGAAAAAGGAAAGAAGGAAAATTTCTTCCCTTATTTTTAACAGGGAAAATAAAGCCTCTTGTTTTTATTTGTTTTTGCTTATAATAGAGCTGAAAAACATGAGTCAAACAATACATTAAAATCTCTACCACAGAGCAGCAGAAATAATAGAGAAAGAACACACAAAACCTGAAATATGAGAAACATAGAGTTAGAAGAACAAGGCTAGGGGCATCTACTTTCTTATTTGAAAATATATTTCAAAGCTACAGTAATAAAAATATACACAGTATGGTACTAGCACAAAGAAATAGACATAGACCAATGAAACAGAGTGAACCAGAATTATACCAGCATAATATACAGTCAACTAATCTTTTACAAGAGGACCAAGAATACACAATGGGAAAAAAACAGTGTCTTCAATAAATGGTGCTGAAAAAGCTGAATATTTCTGTGGAAATAATGAAATTGAATTCTTATTTTAAAATACGCTTAAAAAACTCAGAATGGATTAAAAACTTAAATGTAATACCTGAAACAATGAAACCACTATAATAAAAAAACAGAGGAAAAGCTCCATGACATTTGTCTGGGCAATGATTTTTTTTTTCACATGACCCCGAAAGCACAGGTAACAGAAGTAAAAATGGACAAATGAAATTACTTCAAACTGAAACCTTTCTGCATACAAAGGAAACAATCAGCAGAATAAAAAGAGACCTACAAAGTGGGAGAAAATATTTGCAAGCCTCCATAGATCTTTTGAGGAACTCCTACCATCTCAAAATAAAGAAAGAAAAAACAAGTAACCTAATTCAAACATGGACTTCAATAGAGATTTCAAAGACATAAAAATGGTGAACAGGTGTATGAAAAAAATGTTCAACATAGCTCATAATCAGGAAAATGCAAATCAAAACCATAATGAGATATCACCTTGCATCACTTAGTATGACTGTTGCCAAAAAAACAAAAGATAACAAGTGTCAGCAAGGCTGTGAAGAAAAGGGAAACTTTGTGCACCACCATTGTTGGGAATATAAAATAACGCATACTCAAAAACAGTATGGAAATTCCTCAAAAAATTAAACATAGAAACGCCATATAATCTTATGGTACCACTTCTGGGTATATATCTGCAAAAATTTAAATAAGTATTCAGAAAGACTTGTGCACTCACCTGTCCTTGCAGCACTATTCACAGTAGCCAATTTAGTGACACAACCTAATGTTCATTGACAGGTGAATTAATAGGTATGATGTTGTTGTATCTATATACAATTATATGATTAGTCAGCCTTTAAAAAGGAGGAAATTCTGCCATTTGCAATGACATGGAATAACCTTGAGAACATTATTCTTAGTAAAATAAGCCAGTCACAGAAGAATAAATACTGCATCATCCCATTTATAAGGTAACAAAAAATTGTTGCTGAAACTCTATTTATTCTGTCAATATTTAATATTTATTAATGGATACATTGGGAGCAAAAGTAGCCATCTCATTAAAGGATACATTTTAAGTAACATTATATTTTTTGTTAAATAATTATTATTGACATTTTATAACACATTTATTATTTTTATTGAATGTATACTAGTATTAATTTTAAGATAACTCAATGTAGACATTGGCTTAGGCAAGGATTTCAACCAGGAACCCAAAAGCAAATGTCATAAAAACAAAGATAAATGACTGGGACATAATTAAATTAAAGGGCTTTTGCACAGCAAAAGGAAGAGTCAGCAGGGTAAACGGACAACCCACAGAATGAGAGAAAATCTTCACAATCTATACATCTAACAAAGATCTAATATCCAGAATGGACAACGAACTCAAACAAATTAGTAAGAAAGAAACAATCCCATCAGAAACTGGGCCAAGGACATGAATAAACAGTTCTCGGAAGAAGATACACTAATGGCCAACAAACATGAAAAAAATGCTCAACATCACTAATGATCAAGAAAATGCAAATCAAAACCACAATGTGATCACATCTTACTCCTGCAAGAATGGCCGTAATCAAAAAATCAAGAAACAGTAGATGTTGGAGTAGATGCCTGAACATGGAACACTTCTACACTGCTGGTGGGAATGTAAACTAGTACAGCCACTATGGAAAACAGTGTAGAGATTCCTTAAATAAACTAAAAGTAGAACTACCGTTTGATCCAGCAATCCCACTACTGCATGTCTACCCAGAGGAAAAGAAGCCATTATATGAAAAAGATACTTGCACACACATTGTATAACAGCACAATTGCAAAATCATGGAACCAACCAACCCAAATGCCTATCAGTCAACTAATGGATAAAGAAACTGTCATATATCACGATGGGATACTATACAGCCATAAAAAAGGAATGAATTTATGGCATTTGCAGTGACCTGGATGAGATTGGAGACTATTATTCTAAGTGAAGTAACTCAGGAATGGAAAATCAAATATCGTGTGTTCTCACTGACATGTGGGAGCTAAGCTTTGAGGAAACAAAAGCATAAGAGTGAAACAATGGACTTTGGGGTCTTGGGGAAAAGAGGGTGGCAAGGGACAAAATACTGCAAATATGGTGTATACTGCTTGGGTGATGGGTGCACCAAAATCTCACAAATCACCACTAAAGAACTTATTTAACCAAATACCACCCGTATCCCAATAACTTACGGAAAAACGAAATAAAAAAAGAAAAACAGGAGAGTCTATGAAGAATGGAAAAATTAAATTTAAATTATATAATCATTACACAACATATAATATGAAATTAACAAGGGATAAGAAATGTATTGCCACAATTTTCTGATGGTAATATAATTACGAATTTCAGTCCAGTGAAAATAAGGAGTGATGAGATGGCTATAAAATCACATTGCTTTTAGATTCCACTGGATGCATTTAAAAGCATTGCAACAATTTGATTGTATCATTATAATAAAACAGTTCTATTCTAGTGACAGTTTTCACAAATTCGCACAGACTCTCCTTCCAAATCCGTCTGTGTAGCACACGACTTTGGAAGTTAGAGATACTATCTCCCTCTAAGGAAGAGTTCATATTTGTAATTCCTAGCAGTATAATAAAGAAAATGTTTCTCTACAGAGCAAAGATCAGGCAGGTTTGCTAGCAAATTCATAACACTGGAGGTTGCAAAAGGTCATGGTTTCTCAGTTGAGAGAAATCCACCGTCTGTGTGTGTCATCCACATAGTCATACCCCAGCATGGCCCCCATGGGACTTAAAAACATGAAGCATGCTTTCTGCTCAGCCAACAAAAAAAAGAACCTTTTTTTCTGACTCATGAGTCTCATGCCTTCCACCAGCATCTAGGAACTTTTACCATGCTAGTGTGTTAGTACATGAGTAAAACCTCAGATCATTTGCAGTTCTTGACAAAATATTTATGTTTATAATAAGCAAAACTATATCCTTTGTATTTATAATTATGAGATGTTTAGATCAAAGTATAAATATATATGCTCAAACGTGAAGACTATGGGTATATTTTTAATTTATTAATTATATAATTGTTGGCTACTCTAGTGGAAAGAAGAAAGTTTTCTTGTCTGGAATTTTCTTTCCTGCTGCTACATGCCTACTGATCTGTCTGCCTGCAAACAGTAGGTGTTCCAAATCTCTATGATGAATGAGTAAATACTTTAATCAGTCTACCCCTAGTAAAAAAATAAAAATGAAAAGGCAATATTTTGAAAATTTGATAACTGATATTTGTGGAAAACAGAGGAGAGGCTATATTTTGCTTTTGATTTCAAAACTGACTTACACAATTGTATAAATTCATGCACAATTCCTTAAAATAATAGACAACTTTTGTTGATTCAATTTTTCAAGATGTTTGCAGAAAAAATTAGCAGCCATCTTATTTAATGATATATTCTGAGGTTTCATAGATGTTGAGACGATTATGAATAACTTTCATGATGCAGAATATCAGAGTTTATTTGATAAAGTGTGGCCAATGTAAAAACTTGATATGCATTCAGCAATTTTAAGTAGGGACACACTTTGCACACGTGTTGTCAGCTGTATACATGGACTTATTTATAATACATTTTAGTGAGAAGACGAAAAAAACTCCAAAACCTTCTCAGAATTATCAAATCTGCGTAAAATATTATTTAAATACAAGTAAAATTCTATATATTTTCCCAAACATTTGAAAGCAGAAATAAATACTAAGTCTTCAGAAAGTTTTACAGTTAGTCAAAAACCTGATGAACAGTGACAGAGGACTCGAACAACAAAGGTTATGCTTGTGTAATGACTGAACGCTAATACCTGTGTCAAATTATTTTTTGAAAGGTGTTGGTGAATTAGTAGTTGGCTGATACTAGATTCCAAATGTGAATGTAATTTGAGTATTATTATTATTGTTATTATTAAATGCTAGGTGTTAGAACAATTATCTCCAATGAACTTAACTTTTATCCTCAAAATAGAAGAATCTAAAAAATCTGATCATTTTCTACAGAAATAGATGAGAAAATAATTAAAATGAGAAAATATATGAGAAAATAATTAAAAGTTATAATTGGAAATTTTGATAATATATTTTTTCTATATTGTAAGACCATTGTAAGTAGATATGTGTTTCCAAGCATTGTCAATAAAATAACTATAATGAAACGCCAATAATTCCAAGAAGAATATCTAGATTACAAAAATTTTAAATTTGCTTTGTAAGTAACAGAAACTATTTAATTAAGATATGGAAATTCTTGATTGCTTGTTGTAATATAATACCAATTTCTTTTTTTCCTCTATATATGCAAAACTTAGCCTCGTCTATAGTATGGCTAATTTAATCAGTAGTCGGTATTTCTTTATCCAACATGTTCTTCAAAATAATGTACTTGCATCACCATATGCACAGAATATTTGGGATCAAATTTCAATTCAATACAATCTCAGAGTAGTATAACAGAAGACCTGTTCCTTGACCTATAAGATATTGAATAGGAATTAGTATCTAAACTTTTGTAGATTGAAAGGCTCAAATGTAAGTTCACCAATTCAACAAATATATTTGATTCTATACTAATTCATCTCTTTTAAATGAATTTCACTGTGTTGGTATATATTCTATATGGTCTTAGACCTTGGGGTTATAGTTGTAGCTGATAATTAGAAAGATGCTTGATGAAATTCATAATTTTTTGACCAAGCACGGTGGCTCATGCCTGTAATCCGGGCACTTTGGGGTCAAGGAGGGCAGATCACCTGAGGTCAGGAGTTTCAGACCGGTTTGGTCAACATGGTGAAACCCCATCTCTACTAGAAATACAAAAATTAGCCAGGTGTGGTGGTGCACATCTGTAGTCCCAGCTACTCAGGACGCTGAGGCAGGAGAATCACTTGAACTCAGGAGGTGGAGGTTGCAGTGAGCAAAGATCACGTCACTGCTCTGTACTCCAGCCTGGGCGATAGAGTGAGACCCTGTCTCAAAAAAAAAAAAAAAAAAAAAAGAAATTAATCATACCTTTTCAATTAAATTTCGGTTGTAGACTCATATGCAATAACTAAGACCCACTTAAATAGTTTTAAATTGTACCATACCAAATAAGCTCACTGAGTAGTATGATCCATGCACAGTATATTGACTTTCTCCGAATTGTTTTTCTTATAAAATGTAGATCAATATTAGTTAAAAAGCAGACAAATCTGTGGCCAATTTGTTTCAGTGGGAACAATCTGAAATATGTATGTACATATACACTATTATATATTACTTTCTTTCACTGCTAATAGGCAAGTAGTGCAGCTTTAAACGAAAGTCACAATCTATTTAATAATTCTAAGTTGTATGTGTTAATATGTAATATGTAGCCATTCCAACTTACAAAACATAATCTTTCAAAGATAAATTACTGTAGATGTATCCAGACTATCACCATCTTGTCTTCTGTAACTTATTTTTCTAAGGTTTTCATTTATTTTGTTTTCAAAAGTCCTGCCATTTCAACTAGTTTGTATTGGTTAATCTTAAACACCTGGAGACCATATAAATAAACATAATGACAAATAAGTCTAAGAAAGTTATGTTTTTACTTTGAGTAGATGATAACGAGCTATTATTAATCATACAGAATGTTATGTACTCTCACATAACAGTGCTGTTAAATACCGAGTTGAGATGCAAACAGAATACCAGTAGGAAAGAATTCCAGTCTTCTCTGTTTAATAAACATAGTAATTAATATCTCCTGCAGAATAGCTTACAAAATTACCATCTCTGTGGTAAGAAAACCATTATGAAACTTAGGGGGAAATATAATCATATTTAACAGTAATAAAAACAAACAAATACTTGACTTTATTTTAGTAGCAAATATAATCCATAGTTCTATCTTATTCCTGGAAGCTAGTGACATATTTAGAAAAGCATATTTGCAAATGTTTTCAGTACTTTTGAATATCTATCTTTATTGATTTGTAAATATAGTTATTTATAGAATCAATTAAAAATATTTTAGAAATTTTGCTATTCAATCAAAATGGCAATTAGGGAGAAAAGTAAATGCGTACCACAAATAGTAGCTAAAATTGTATTTATAAATCATAGCTAAGAAAGGAAAGATTGAAAATTTCTTGGAACTAGAGCTTCTTCTTCTTAAACAGTCCCTGTAGGGACACTGTAACAAACACTTGATGTGAATACTAAACTCTTTCTGTGAATAAATAAAATGTCTGTCTTTAAATTCTCATAGACATTTACTAGCAGAAATAGATGAACACTAAATCAACATCAAAAAAATAAAACAAAAATGACCATATGAAAGTGTAAGTTTAACATATAAGGAGCATGAAGTCAAATAAAATTTGTTTAAATTTGTTTCTTTTCTTATTTCATTTTCAAATTCATTAACAAACAGATGATGCATCTTGAGATTCACTGCATCTAAACAGCTCTATAGATGGGTGACATTACATATTTTAGTCCAAGACTTTAGAATAAAGCACGGTTGTCTTAAAATCTTATGGTATTATTTGATTTTATAATCAGATTACCCAAATTATTGGGATCAAAAGTCATCTTTTAAAAAAACAAATGCTCTTACCCTATTATTACCCTGCGTAATGAGCTAAAGTATTTTCATACATTCCTGCTTTAAGTCATAGGAAGAAAGCCATAAAATAAATATTTGGGAACACTGACGTAAAGAACCCAGATTTAGATGCTAAGGAACAGCTCTGGGGACACCTATATAGTTACAATCAGCAACAACTTTTTGAGTACCTCTGAAAACCTGAAAATCTAAGAGGAAAATGTCTTTATGTGCAAATTTGCCAGATTGTTGTTCCCAAACTATTTCTGAAAAGAAATTTCTGGCACAACCTCTAAAATTTCATTAAAATAGTATAGATATTTCTGGTGGACTGGTGGGAGCAGAAAAAAAAAATTATCTTAAGTGACAGAAACTTTTCAGGTGCATTCATTTTCTCCAAAGCAAGGAGTTAGGTTTCCAAGAGAAAATCTTCAGAAAGAAGGCTTGGGACAAATTATTAATAATTATATATTTGATATAAAATTGAATGCCTGGAACAGATATTTTAATATGTTCTATGTACTGCAAGATTAGTTTAAAATTATTCATGCAATAAAAATATTAATAATGAATACAAAAGATACTCACATAGTGAAAACTTTATTGAAATCTATATAAGCCACGAAAATATACTACTGTGAAAAAGGACAAAATAAATAAATTAGTAGTTTTTAATTACATTAATATATTTTCTCTTAAATCGACTTTATTTTAGCTTCATCGCAAACTTGAGAGACACTATTTTTACATCCCTTATTCTTCCCGACTCCACACATACATACCCTCCTTCATTATCAACATTTCTCACACTTGTTCCAACTGGTGAATCTGCATTGATGAGTCATTATCAACCTAAGTTGGTAGTTTACATTACAATTAGTTCTGGGTGCTGTACTTTCCTTGAGTTTAACAAGTGTCTAATGACATATGTCCACCATTATAATACTGTATAGAATAGCTTCCCTGCCTTAAACATTTCTGTCTTCTACCTATCCATCCTTTTCTCCTCTTAATGCCTGGCAATCACTAATCATTTTCTGCAGATTTGTCTTTCTCAGAATGTCATGTAGTTTTAATCACACAGTATGTAGCCCTTTCCAATTGGTTTATTTTGCTGATTAATAAACATTTTAAGTTTCCTCCATGTCTTTTCATGGCTTGACAATCCATTTGTTTTTAGTGCTGAATAATATTCAACTGCTTGAATATCCACAGTTTAATTACTGATTCACCTACTGAAGGACTTTTGGTTGCTTCCAAGTTTTGGCAATTATAAATAAAACTGCAGTAAGCATCTATGTGCTAGTTTTTGTGTGGACTTAATTTTCTATTAATTTAGATAAATACTAGGAACATAATATTACTGGTAAGAGAATGTTTACTTTTATAAGAAACTGCCAAACTATCTTTCAGAATAGTTGTACCATTTTGTATTCCCATTAACGATGAATGAGAGTTCCTGTTGCTCCACATCCTTGCCAGTATTTGGTGTTGTCAGTGTTCTGGATTTTGGTCATTCTTCTAGGTATGTAGTGGTATCTCATTGTTACTTATTATGTACTTCCTTAATGGCATATGATCTGGAGCATCTTTTAATATGCTTATGTGTCATCTGTACATTTTCTTTGGTGAGGTGTTGGTTCTCCTCTTTGTCCATTTTCAATTGGTCATTCCATTTTTTAAAATGTAGATTCGAAGTGCACATGTGCAGATTCGTTGCATGATCATGTTGCATAAAGATGAGACTTGTGCTCCTCGTGCATCCATCAGCCAAAGAGTGAACATTGTACCCAACAGGCAATTTCTCAACTCTCACCTTGTTTTCAACCTCTCCCTTTTTGAAGCCTTTAGCATCTATTATTTTCATTTTTATATCAATGTGCACATGTTACTTAGTTTCCACTTAAAAGTGAGAATGTGTGTTATTTGATTTTCTGTTTCTGAGTTATTTCACTTAGGATAATGGCCTCCAGCTGCATTTACGTTGCTCCAAAGGATATGATTTTGTTATCTTTGTTGGTATTCCACTCAGCATCTATCAGCAGTTTGTTGAATAAAGAAAATGTGGTGTATTTTCTTTATTAAACAAACTGCTAGTAGATACTCAGGTTGATTTTTTGACTTTATTACTGTGAATAGTGTCATGATATTGTACTATTGTTGAATGCTAAGTTCCTTATAAAGTTTCTGTAACAGCTTTTTATCAGAAATATCTTTTGCATTAATGCATTTTTAAAAACGGGGTGGGGGGATAAACAGAGGAAATGCTTCCCAAATAATTCTTCTGCCAAGTTCAGAGAATAATTTTCACATGATGTGATAATAGAATTAATTTAAATTTTGGTCCTACATATTGAGAATCACTAGGTACATGGTTTGTATAGAATCTATTGTTATACAGAAGAATGTGTAGCTAAATGAGCATCATAGACAAGAAAGACGTGCAAAATGATTCTCATCTATTCTGAACCACTACAGACTTAAAGCTTGAAACAAATGTGTGTGGCTGGCCTGTTTGCCTGGACTTTGACTGTATAATGGACTTTTTAGAATTAACTGATATGTATGATGCAAATATTATTAAAAAGAGTGATTGAAATATGCAGCTTTGAAATTTAACAATTGTCACTACAGGAATTACCTTGAAATAAAAAAATACCCAAAAAACAACAAAAAATATTCTCGAATAAATACTATGTAGTTGACCTACTTGGAATTTCTAGTGCATAGTGATGTTGGAAGAAGTAGACTGGCTTTTAACCAATTTCATTATTATTCGAAAATTTTCTATAGAGAATGACTCCTTATTCTTACTGCCTCCACCTGGTGCACACTGCTCCCTCTGTCCCATCCTTGCTATGGCACTCCTGAGTGGTATCTTCATAGATAAACACATAGGCACACCCCAGTACCTTCCCACAGAGAAAATTAAGCAATAACATATTGAGGATGAACATTTTGGATGGAGACCTCTGAGTAGAAATATTCTCAGAATATTTTGCAGAAGTCTAAGAGTTCTCGCTATATACATCTGGCACTGAGCTTTATTTGCTTTATGTGCTACAGTCATTGAGGTCGACAGCAGGGAAATATGGAGGTTTGTTTTGCAGGATTTATTTTTGTGAAGGTAAACATAAATCACTTTCTTTATAAAAAGACTTTAATATGGTAAAATAAAAGTACTTCTGGTCATTTGTAGTGTCTATACCAAGTCTCTTCAAGAAAGTAAGTTTGTTCTCCTTTTCCCCGGGAGGAGGACATATGGCTTCATGGAAGAAGAGTCCGCTTAGTCATCTGTTGCTTGTTGTTAGGCAACTACATAGTAAACAAATACATGCTCTGAAAACTATATTATGTATTTGTAAAAATTCTCCTAATTAATTACCAAATATGGCTCAGTATCAATGCTACAGCAGTGTTTATACATTTTTATTTTTCATTTTTTTCTGTGACTTTACTTTTTGTTTTATGTGATATTATTCACAGTTATTATTATAATTTGCTCAATACAACTTAACTATTATCTTCATCATGAATAGTTGTGGAATGAGATCTTTTCATTATTGTATAGCAGGTCCTTGAATAATGTCATTTTGTTTAATGTCGCTTTATGAAAATGTTGGTGAGAAAAGAGAATCTGTTCTTGGCTGGGGCCGTAGTCTGCGTGCAAGTTTTCATGTTTTCCCCATGTCTGTATGTCTGTCATTAGCGTGATACAACTTGGGTTCTTGGTCATGAAATCTTTTTCTCAGCCAATGTCTAGAAGGCTTTTTCCAATGTTATCTTCCAGAGTTTTTATAGTTTCAGGTCTTAGATTGAAGTCCTTAATCTTTCTTGAGTTGATTTTTGTATAAGGTGAGAGATGAGGGCCCAGTTTCATTCTCCTACACGTGGCTTGCCAGTTATCCCAGCCCCATTTGTTGAAGAGGCTGTCCTTTCCCCACTTTATGCTTTTGTTTTCTTTGTCAAAGATCAGCTGGCTATAAGTATTTGGGTTTATTTCTGGTTGTCTATTTTGTTCCACTGGTCTAGGTGCCTATTTTTATACCAGTACCATGCTCTTTTGGTGACTGTGGCCTTACAGTATAGTTTAAAATCAGGTAATGTGATGCCTCCAGATTTGTCCTTTCTGCTTAATCTTGCTTTGGCTATGTGGGCTCTTTTTTGGTTCCATATGAATTTTAGAATTGTTTTTGCTAATTCTGTGAAGAATGATGGTGGTATTTTGATGGGAACGGCGTTGAATTTGGAGATTGCTTTTGGCAGTATGGTAATTTTCACAATATTGAATTTACCCATTCATGAATATGGGATGTGTTTCCATTTGTGTCGTCTATGATTTATTTTAGCAGTGTTTTGTAGTTTTCCTTTTAGAGGACTTTTGCCTCCTTGGTTAGATATATTCTTAAGTTGTGTTTTGTTTTTTTTTTTTAATTTTTGCAGCTATTGTAAAGGAAGTTGAGTTCTTAATTTGATTCTCAGCTTAATCGCTGTTAGTGTATAGAAAAGCTACTGGTTTGTGCACATTAATGTTGTATCTGGAAACTTTGCTGAATTCTTTTATCAGTTCTAGGCACTTTCTGGAGGAGTCTTAAGAGTTTTCAAGATAAACAATCATATCATTAGCAAACAGTGACAATTGGACTTCCTCTTTACCCATTTGGATGCCTTTTATTTCTCTTTTCTGATTGCTGTGGCTAGGATTTCCAGTACTATGTTGAAGAGGAGTGGTGAGAGTGGGCATCCTTGTCTTGTTCCAGTTTCAACTTTTCCCCATTCTGTATTATGTTGGCTATAGGTTTGTCACAGATGGCTTTTATTGCCTTGGGTATGTCCCTTGTATGCCAATTTTGCTGAGAGTTTTAATCATAAAGGGATACTGGATTCTGTCAGAGGCTTTTTCTGCATCTACTGAGATGATCATGTTATTTTTGTTTTTAATTCTATGTATGTGGTATATCACATTTATTGACTTGCATGTGTTAAACCATCCCTATATCCCTGATATGAAAACCACTTTTTCATGGTTTTGATGTGTAGTTTTGTTCATCTTTTTGATATGTAGTTGGAGTCGGTTAGCTAGTATTGTGTTAAGGATTTTAGTATATATGTGTACATCAAGCATATCAGTCTGTAGTTTCCTTATTTGGTTATGTTCTTTCCTGGTTTTGGTATTAGGGTGATGCTGGCTACACAGACTGACTTAGGGATGTTTCCCTCTTTATCTTGTGTAATAGTGTCAAAAGAATTGGTACCATTTTTTTAATATATGGTAGAATTCTGCTGTGAATCCATTTGGTCTTGGAGTTGTTTTGTTGGTAATTATTAGATTACCATTTCAGTCTCGTTGCTTGTTATTGGTCTGTTCAAGGTATCTAATTTTTCCTGATTTAGCTAGAAGAGCTGCATTGTTCCAGAAATTTATCCATCTCTTCTAGATTTTCTAATTTATGTGTGTAAGGGTGTTCATAGTAGTCTTGAACAATCTTTTGTATTTAAGTGGTGCCAGTTGTAAAATCTCCTGTTTTCTTTCTTAATAGATTTTCTCTCTTCTTTTCTTAATCTTGCTAATGGCCTATTTTATTTATCTTTTCAAGTAACCAGCTTTTTTTCATTTCATTTATCTTTTGTATTTTGTTGTTGTTGTTTCATTTTCATTTAGTTGTGCTCTGATCTTGGTTATTTCTTTTCTTATGCTGGGTTTGCATTTAGGTTTGGTTTGTTCTTGTTTCCTTTGTTTCTTTTGTAACCTTAGAATGTCACTTTTTGCTCTTTCAGTTTTTTGATGTAGGCATTTAGTGCTCTGAACTTTACTCTTAGCACCACCTTTATTGTATCCCAGAGGTTTTGATAGGTTGTGTCATTATTGTCATTCAGTTTGAAGAATTTTGTAATTTCCATCTTGATTTTGGTTTTGACCTAATGCTCACTCAGAAGCACCTTATTTAATTTCCATGAAATTGCATGGTTTTGAAGATTCCTTTCAGAGTTGATTTCCAGTTTCATTCCACTGTGGTCTGAGAGAGTTCCTGGTATAATTTCAATTTCCTTAAATTTATTGAGGCTTGTTTTATGGCCTATCATATGGTCTGTCAAGTAGAAAGTTCCATGTGCTGCTGAATAGAAATAGAATGTGTATTCTACACTTGTTGGATGAAATGTTCTGTATATATTTGTTAAGTCCATTTGTTTTCAGGTATAGTTTAAATCCATTGTTTCTTTGTTGATTTTCTCTCTAGATTACCTGTCTAGTGCTCTCAATGGAGTATTGAAGTCCTCACTATTACTGTGATGCTATCTGTCTCATTTCTTAGGTCTATTAGGAATTGTTTTATAAATTTGGGAGCTCCAGTGTTAGGTGCACATATGTTTAGGATTATGATATTTTCCTGTTAGACAAGGTCTTTTAGCATTATATAATGTCCCTGTTTGTCTCTTTTAACTGCTGTTGCTTTTAAGTTTGTTTTGTCTAATATAAGAAGAGCTCTCTCTGCTTGTTTTTGGTGTCCATTTGCATGAAATGCCTTTTTCCACCCCTTTGTTTTAAGGTTATGTGAGTCCTTATGTGTTAGGTGAGTGTCGTAAAGGCAGCAGAGAGTTGGTTGGTGAGTTCATATTCATTCTGCATTTCTGTGTCTTTTAAGTGAAGTGTTTAGGCCATTTACATTCAGTGTTAGTATTGCAATGTGAGGTACAGTTGCATTCGTCCTGCTGTTTGTTGCCTGGGTACCTTTTTGTTTGTTTTTGCTTTTTAACTTGTATTTTTGTTTTATAGTTCCTGTGTGATTTATGCTTTAAAGAGGTTCTGTTTTCATGTGTTTTCTGGGTTTAAGATTCAGAGCTCCTATTAGCAGTTTCTGTAGTGGGGGCTTGGTAGTGGTGAATCTCTCAGCATCTGTTTGTCAGAAAAATACTGTATTTTTCCTTCAATATGATGCCTAGTTTCACTGGATACAAAATTTTTGGCTGATAATTGTTTTGTTTAAGGAGGCTGAAGATAGTGTCTCAATCCCTTCTAGCTTGTAAGGTTTCTGCTAAGGTATTTGGATGGCTAGGTCTCTAGCAAGGCTGGGAACATTTTCCTTGATTATTATCCCAAATATGTTTTCTAAACTCTTAGATTTCTTCCTCAGGAACATTAATTATTCTTAGGTTTGGTCGTTTAATATAATCCCAGACTTCCTGGAGGCTTTGTTCATATTTTCTTGTTCTTTTTTCTTTGTCTTTGTCGGATTGAGGTTATTCAAAGATCGTGTCTTTGAACTCTGGATTTCTTCTACTTGTTCAATTCTGAGACTTTCCAGAGTCTTTTACATTTCTATAGGTGTGTCCAGTGTTTCCGAAGTTTTGATTGTTTTTTTCTTTATGCTATCTATTTCCTGAATATTTCTCCCTTCATTTCTTGTATTGTTTTCTGAATTTCCTTGCATTGGGCTTCACCTTTCTCTGGTGCCTCCCTGATTCACTTAATAACTAACTTCCTGAATTACTTTTCAGGTAAGTTAGAGATTTCTTCTTGGTTTGGATCCCTTGCTGGTGAACTAGTGTGATTTGGGGGGGGGCTGTTAAAGAGCCTTGTTTTGTCATATTACCAGAGTTAGTTTTCTGGTTCCTTCTCATGTGGGTAGGATCTATCAGAGGGAAGGTCTAGGGCTGAAGGCTGTTGTTCAGATCCTTTTGTCCCATAGGGTGTTCCCTTGATGTAGTACTCTCCCCCTTTTCCTATGAATGTGACTTCCTGTGAAAAAAAAAAAAAAGTAAAAAATAAAATAAATAGCCCAGGTATGGTGGTACATGCCTGTGGTCCCAGATACCAGGGAGGCCAAAGTGGAAATATTGCTTAAGCCCAGGAGGTTGAGGCTGCAGTGAGAGCTGTAATGCACCACTGCACTCCAGCCTGGATGACAGAGCAAGAAAAGAGAAAAGAGGAGAGAAGAGGAGAGAAGAGAAAAGAGGAAAGCAAAGAAAAGAGGAAAGGAAAGGGAGAAAAGAAGCAGCTTTTTTATAAGATAGTTGAGGTGAAACAAACCTGGAATATTTAAGGAATGGCAAAATGTTCAAGGAGCTAAAGGGAGTAAAAGACTGGGCAGATAAAAATGATGTTGGAGAAGGTAATTTCCTGAAGATTACATTAAAGTCTTTTCACCTAGTATTTTTGAAAGGTCATTGAAGTTTTAAGAAGGGTAATGATGTGATTGGATAGAGGTTTTGAAAGGATTCTCCAGATTCCTATGCCAAAATGGAACATAACTAGGAAAGAGTAACTAATTGAGAGCTCAGTTAGGAAGTTATTTCAGTGTCTTAGGAAAAAAGTTGATCATAGCTTTACCTAAGGTAGTGGTAACCAAGTTAGGAATAAGTGCGTGGATTGGAGATCTGTTTTGCAGAACTAGTAGGATTTGTTGATGTACTGGATACACAGCATAAGACAAAGAGAAAAGTCAAAGATGAATCTAAGCAACATTGTACCAGTAAATGTTAATAAACGGCTTTTCAAAATTATGTGTGTATGTATTTGTAGCACATAATATCCAAATATTAATGAGATTTAAAATATTATGAATTTCATACAGCCAACTAATTTATTCAAGACACATTGCTGATTTTTCTTTTCTTTTTCTTTTTGCCAAAATTTTGTATCTGTAGACAACCTACGATTGCAGTTCAACCACGATTTGACAAATGGAGTAGCAAGAGAATTCACTAACTCTTATTAAGTACATTGTCATTAAATCTGATGTGTGATATAGTGGTAATTTTTCAACCATGAATATTAACTTACTGTTAATTTCTCACTGATAATTTTATATTTATTGAAGTGAAATGTCTGTTAGCTAAATGTGATCAGTACTGATCACAATAGTCTTCTCATTTGAAGACTATTACTCACTTGAAAACTATTTCTCTATTAAAACTGTTTCTCACCTGAACTTTTTGTATAGTTTGAGATATCAAAGCATAGTTTGATTCTACATAATTTAATAGTGGATTATTTTGGAAATCAGCTCACAAAATTTCTAAAGAAATAAAAATAAGCTGTGAACAGTTCTCTGAAAAAGAATTTGGAGGAAACAGACATTATTCCAATAAAAAGTTTGCAAAGCAGGACGATGCAGCGTTTGGTGTAAAATAAAGGTGTGTTCCCGAGAACAAAGGGAGGGTTTGGGTTTTATAGCAAAAGTTCCTGCTCAGGTGTCCTATCAGGTCCATTTACGTAAATGAAGGATACAAACTTACTTACTTAGTTCTGATTGGTCACTGCAGCAGAGTTTTGATTGGTTAGTGCATATGAGTCCTGATTGGTTGATAACAGCTAAGCTTGGAAAAGCCTCAAAGATGAACAGAGGTGTGGGTTTTGGGGGAACGTGTTTTAGGTGTGTGACCTCTAGTGAACAAATGGCCATTTGACTCTACAGAAAATTTAGACCCAGTTAGTCACATGGGATAAACTTGAAGGGTTGGCTCTCTCAGGTTCACATCTGTTCACAAGACTTTCATAAATCAGCATCAATCAGCTCCATAATATACCTGATTCTCTGGTTCTGGATTGAGCAGCTCTGTGCATGGTGGCACCATTTCTTGATATCAGGAACATGGTGTAAGATTGGTGGGCCGCGGGTACTGAGAACTGCACTGGGGCTTTTTAGTTACAACTGTCTGTTACAGCTGTCCTGAACTTTTTTGGCACCAGGGACCTGTTTCATGGAAGACAACTTTTCCACAGTCCAGAGGGAGTGGGGTATAGTTTCCGGATGATTCAAGTGCATTACATTTATCACCAGATTTTCATAAGGAGCTCACACCGTAGATCCTTCACATGCACAGTGTTCACAATAGGGTTTGCACTTCTATGGGAATCTAATGCCACCACTGATTTGACAGGTGGTGTAGCTCTGGTAGTAATGCTCACTGCTTACTTCCTGCTGTGTGGACAGGTCCCTAACAGGCCTCAGACAGGTATTGGTTGCAGACCCCTGGTCTACTAGACATGGCTTCTAATTAACAATTACCTATATAAATTTGGAATTTGGCAGGAGGTCAGGATTAGAGACAATTTTTATGTATTAAATCATAAAAGTATTTAGGGAGATGTAAGATCAAAGAAGGGGATAATTTTAAGAAGGGAAAAGTATAATAGGTTTGCATGTTGTTGGCGTAATACAATCTAAAAATGTTGTAAGTAGTATTAGTCTGCTCAAGCTGCTGTAACAGAATGCCACAGATTAGGTCACAACAGAAATTTATTTTCTCACAGTTCTGAAAATTGCAAGTCCAAGGTGAAGGTACCAGCATATTTAGTTTCTGATAAGATCTCTCTTCCTGGCCTGCAATAGGTGCTTTTAATTCTGTGTCTTCACATAGCCTTCTCTCTGTGCCCTCACAGAGAGGGATCTCTGATGCCCTTTTATCTTCTCATAAGGACTCATACTTTTGGATTGGGGCCCCACTCTTATGACGTCATTTAGCCATAATTACCTCCGTAAACACTCTATCTCCAAACACGGTTACATTGGGTGTTAGGGCTTCAACATATAAATCTGGGAAAAACACAATTTCATTCATTACAAGCATATGTCTTTAATATTTTTCAACATTCTTGTATATGTACACTGTGCTTACTATTTTAAAATAATATGGAATGGAAATTCTATACCCTGCATAAATAATATATAATTAGAATCTCTAAAATGAAAGAAACATTGGCAATCGTTAGTCCAGGGTCAGCAAGCTGCATTATGTAAGTCAAGCCCAAATTTATTTGGTAAACAAAGTTTGTTATTGTTATTGTTTTGGAAAACAGTGTACATTCATTTGTGTGTAATTTACAGTCTCTTTTGTGCTACAGCAGAGAGCTAAGTAGCTGCAACAGGGACTATATGACCGACAGATCATAAAATATTTACTATCTTGCTCTTTGCAGAAAAAAGTTTGCAGACCTTAGTCTAGTCCATTTTACAGAAAAGAAAACTGAAGTTTAGATATGTTAAATAAATTATTAAGCTTAGTGGTAGGCAGCCTTCAAGATAGCCCGGAATGAGTCTCAGCTCCTGATATTAATGATGTTATATAGGCTGTTCCTCCAATATTGAAGCAGGGCTAGCGTATGTGAACAACAGAGTATGGCAGAGGAGAGAGTATGTGACTTCTGAGATTAGGATAAGGGTATTAAATCTTTCTTGCTCTTGATCTGGTTCTGGGGAAGCCAGATGCTATGGCATCAGGACACTTAAGCAACCCTACTGAGGGGCCGAAGTGGAGAAAAACCAAGGCTATGTAATGATAGTACGTACCAATTTGCTACTTTACGTAAGTTAACCTTTTGGAAATGGCCTTCCATCCCAGTAAGGCCTTCAGATGACCAGAGCCCCAGAATAACTGATTGCAACCTTATGAAACACTCTGAACAAGAACTGCATAGCCAAGTTGTTCTGGAATTCCTGATCATCTGAAATCATAAAGATGTAATAATTATAATTGTTTAAACTTACTAGGTTTTGGAGGGATATGTTATAAAACATGAGACAGCTAACATAGTGTCAGAACAAAAGTTGTTATTAAATATATCCATAAAGTAAAAGAAGGAAAAAGAATGCTGGAGGGTTTGTTTTGTTATGTTTTATATTTGTTTTTATAATTTAAAACGCAATATTTATAAACTGCATAATCCAGGTGGAAAATCTGCTTTTGGATTTAACTTAAAATGTGTTGAAATTTTTAGTCACAGAATTTCTTCACTTTATCTTAAAAATGTGAGAAATAAACATATTTTTGTTAATGAGTAATCATTAATTAAACACTGTATTTGGTAATGTGAGTAATTAAAAGAGAACATAAAATATGCCTTGAGTCAGGAGCCAGTGTTATACCAAGAAGTATATTTATGTATTTTGTAAGGATATGTATAATCCATATTCCTACTATCAATTTACAATAGATTTCAAGAAACATGTAACCTAAGTTAATGAGCCTAATTGCAAAAACAGCACTAAGCATTAATCTCTCAGACTTCTTAAAAATTTGCCTTAAAATTTGACTTAAAATCTTTTCTGTGTTTACCAAGATTTGTGGAGACAGAATAGACTTATATTGCCTTGTGCATATTTATTGCTTAATAAAATAAATTTAGGAAAGAGAATGATTTATTAACTTCATATAAAAATACAAAATGAAGCATATTCTCTTGATCCAATTTTTAATTTAATTTTCCTATAGGAGGATAGTCATAAATGCAAATTAGAATATTTTAAAAACATTTTCTTTAGAGACTTACATATATTTCTTAAACTATTACAAAAACTTTTTCCCAAGATTTTTTTTTAAATTTAAAATGACTGTACAATTCTGGAATTGGGAAATCCATGAATCAGATATTTTTACTCTGCATGAGGTATTAGATTATGAAATATATGCACTTGTTCTTACAATTGTTTTTTATAGATTTCCAAAATATCTTGAGTCTGTAACTGTTAATTTGGGCTGTACATATTTTGCATAATTTATTAGTTCCCCTAAAGTATAATCAAGTTCCTACTCTGTGAAAGATGTCCCACCATGCTCTGTGGGTGATTCAATGTTATATAAGAAATGTGACTTGCTTTCAAATACGTGTCTATCTGGAGAAGTAAACCATGAATACAAATAACAAAAAGACAGTAGAAAATGATTAGGCCTTTAGGAAGCAATAAATTAAGTGCTATTATAGCATATATGAAAAAAAATAATTCTAGTCCATGAAAGAAAAATTATAAGGGGGATGTGTCATTTCTTTTTTAAAAATCTGGTAAAAATCATCTGGAGTTGGGGAGATGGGGAAGGATGAGATCATTTCTTTTTGCCACACTTTTTCTGCATTATAGAAAAGCATAACCAAAGGCATGTTAGTGGAAGGAATCACAGAATATAACGAGAGGATATCATTATAGCCTCTTTGCTCTAATCATAGGGGTAGTGTAGAGGTGCTGGTCATGTTAGCTGTATCAAAAGTTAAATGGCATAAATTACACTAAATTAGAACAAAGCAATGATATTATTTGACCAGAGCTTCAGGGAGTTTACTAGGTATTACAGTGAGATAGGACAACCCACAGAATGAAATAAAATATTGATAAACTATACATCTGACAATAAATTAATAACCAGAATATATAAGGAATTCAAATAATAGGGAAAATATCTGATTTTAAAATTGGCAAAATACCTGAATAGAAATTTCTCAATGAAGACATACAAATAGGCAACACATATATAGAAATATATTCAGCACCACTAATCAGAAATGCAAATCAAAACTACAATGAGATATTATCACACTCCAGCTAACAGGACTTTTACCCAAAGGACAAGCGGTAATGAATGCTGGCAAGGATATGGAGTGAAAGGAAATCTTACACACTGTTGTAGGTGGAAACGTCAACTAGTACAGTCACCATGGAAAACAGTGTGGAGGTTCCTCAAAAAACTAAAAATAGAAGTACCATATGATCCAGCAATCCCATTGCTGGGTATATATCCAAAGGAAAAGAAATCAGTATTTTAAAGAGATATTGGCACTGCCATGTTTGTTGCGGTTACTCACTATAGCCAAGATACAGAAGCAACCTAAATGCTTATCAATGGATGAGTGGATAAATAACATATGGTACATATACACAACAAAATATTTTTTAGCCATAAAAAAGAATGAAATCCTTCATGAAATGAAATCCGTGAAGGATTTCATTCTCAAACCCTGGTGAGCTGAAATGTGTACAGAGGATATGGTATGGAAGATTTACAATAAAATGTTTTCAGATACTTCATCTTACTATGATTAAGCCTAGGTGATGCATTACTTTTGCTTTTTGTGTGATTTCCATAAATTCAGATTTTTATAAATGTTTATAAATGTCCATAAATTCAAATCCTGATCAGTCATTTCTAACGTGCATTTGAGATTAATGGAAAATTTGTTTGAATTTATTTTTTTAAAAATTGGATGGGGATAAGACAGTTTAGAAAATAATCAATATATTCAAGATGACTTTGGATTCTCTGTCTTGCCTTTATATATGAAAGAATAATAATGTGGAGGAATAGTATGAAATCTAACAAAATATTTTAAACAATTTAAAAGTTCGAAAATATGTAAATGAAGTGAGACTTTGTCCAATAGTTCCTTTATTTTACTCTGTTAAATACATGGCTTTTGATTATTTAATGTAACCAAAAATATATTATCAGCTTCTTACATTCTGGGAAAACAGTATATTCACAAAACTAACAGAGGGAGGAAAGAGAAATGACAGTGAGAGCAGAGAGTGAAGGGAATGAAGAAAAAGAGAATGAGAAAGGAGGGAGTGGAAAAACAAAGCAAAGGGAGGGAGGGAAGAGAGAGGGAAACAGACAGAGAAATTGTTTCTTTTTCCTTGCGTGCCCTTTTACTGAAAGTTGCTAGCAGATGACTTAACGAAGTCCAAGTAAATCTAAGCAAATAGATGTCTTCAAGGTATGTGAATGACTCACTGAATTATTCATTTCTATTTTTATGTTTTGCATTTCAAAGATAAAATTTAAAAGTATTGAATCCATATTCTTCCTATAAAACTTCTGATGAATTTTTTTTTTAGCTCAGGAAGAGAAAAATACACAAAGATAATGTAAACGAAACAAAAATGTTAATTAAAAGAAAAGAGGTATCTTAACTTTGGGAATCTAACTTTCCAACTGTGTAGAATTGACAGCATAATGTATCTTTAAAATAATACAAAAGAAAAGCATAATTTATGAACTGTCTAAAATCTAGATTGATATTTTGTGAGAGCAAAGAAAATATTTTACACTTTCAAGGTTAATATAGTCTTTCATGTGCACGAAAAAGTATCAAGTAAGAGATAGCCATTTATAAATTTGAATCAAGATTGTGCCTTTTTAAGGCCTATACCCAAGTCATCTCTGATTTTTCCTTTAAGCTAATTTGTGTTTTCTGGGTTGTGATGTTGATACTTACAATTTGCAATACATTGTAATATCACACTTATTTTATTCCCTTCAGCAGCTGACTTTCACATATATGGAAAATGATCAGGGTAAATACATAAGTTTACTTTTATAAAGTTGTGAATATAAATAAAAATTTAAAAATTCTTAACCATTTATTTCATATATAAGAAAAAACATAATAAAAAGTAGTCAGTAGCAAATTCTCCCCTCAGCATTATTCTACTATTGGGACAAATGTTAATTTTTTTCCTTATAATCATTTATATATTTCTAAATATACTCTCAAGTTTGAACATTTTTTTTCCTTCAGAGCTACATCGTGAAAACTTTCTTTTTACTTGATATGTCTTTAAGCTCTTTATTTTTCAGTGAATTACATTTCTATAAAAATTGTCAATAAAAATATGTCTGTCAAAATGCGTCTTCAGATTTTATGTCACATTCATGAGAGAGATTTTTCTATAACTCTGTTGGTAGTCTGATATTGTGGCATAGTGGTCAAGGTATGGATTTTAGAACTCAAATACTAAATTTAAAATTCTGACACTGCTCTGACTCTGTGAGCTTGGGCCTATTGCTAAATCTCCCTCTGACTTAATTTCTTTGGTCTAAAATAAGAGTAATGCTGGTAGCAACCTCACAGGGTAATCTCCAGGAGTAAATGAGATGACACACATATATCACCATAGTGCTGTGTAGGGCACACTACTGATCTTCAATAAATCTGACCTATTTTTTATTTTCAGCTTAGGCCAGGAGTTAGAAAATGACTCAGGGATTTTTCTTGATTTTTAATTATAAAAGTTCAAACTGCACCTATACTTAAATGTGAAACAATCATCCACTTTATTGTTAGAAACTTTAGTGAAAGAGTTGAAACATTTGCATCAAAATTTAAATTTACTTCCTTATTTCAGAAAAATGGTAATACATTTCTACAGATCAATTTAAAAAAGAAAATAAATTCTCATGGTCTAAAATACAAAAAGCTACAGGTAGTTTATATAATTTATCTCATATGCTAAGTGCCATAAGAAAACGGCATAGAAAGTACTGTGCCAGGGCCCTTTTAGTAGGAAAGCCAGGAAAGTTTTCCCGGGAGACAGCATTATGCAGACTTAACTGACAAAAAGGAAGGAGATGGGTAGGAATCTGTACTGTGAGTGAAGAGAAAACAAGTAACACAGGTTGGAGGCATATGTATCATTCTATACATGACCCCTACCTTCTCAAAAAATGGGATGTGTATGAAACATTCTTTTGCCAGAAAGTTTTAATGATTTCCAGTCGAAGGACTAAAACCCAAAGATATCTGTTATTGCTGAAAGACCAAAAGCGCCTCTCCTTGGCCAGGTTGTGATCGTTTGGGCATCAAAAAGAGAATGATAAAGCTTGGGTTATAGAATATATTGATTCCATAAAAAGTCCTGTGAATCTCATAATATGAATCTATAAAAACGGTGATATATTCCATAATATAGAAAATCTAACATGTAATACACACTGAAACATTTGTTATTTCAGTTTCAAAGCAGTAAAAATCTGGAAGTGGTTTTACCTGGTAGTTTGGTTCAAGGTCAGGTTGCAATCCTCTCAAGGACTTTAACTGGATAATCTGCTACTGAGCTAACACACCTGGATCCTGGCAGGCTTTAGATGGGTCATTACTGAAGGTCTTTCAGGTACTACTGGATCTTGGCTTTTCCCAATAGAAAGAAACAGAGAAATTAGAATGAAAGCCACAGTGCTTTACATTTTATTTGTTTATTTTAAAAATAGATTTAGAGAATACAAGCACATTTTTTGTTACATGGATACATTGTGTAATGGTGTGGTCTGGGCTTTTAGTGTAACCATCACCCAAATAGTGTAAATCATGCCACATGGGTAATTTCTCCTCTCTCAAACTCCTCCCACCCTCCCATGTTTTGGAGTCTCCGATGCCTATTATTCCACTATGTATGTTCCTGTGTACTCATTCTTATCTCCCATTTATAAGTGAAAATGTGTGGTATTTGACTTTCTGAGTTATTTCACTTAAGATAATGGCTCCAGTTCCATCCATACTGCTGCAAAAGATATGATTTCAAATTTTATGACTGAGTAGAATTCCATGGTATATAAATATACCACATTTTCTTTATTCATTTGTCCATTGATGAGCACTTAGGCCGAGTGTATGACTTTGCTATTGTGGGTAGCACTTTGATAAACATATGAGTGCAGGTGTCTTTTTTTATATAATAATTTCTTTTTCTTTGGGTAGATACCCTGTAGTGAGATTGCTGGATTGAATGGTAATTCTACTTTTAGTTCTTTGAGGAAGCTTCATAGCATTTTCTATAGATGTCCTAATTTGGCAGAGTATGGTGGCATTCTAAACCCAGTGCTTTGGGAGGCCTAGGGTCGAGGATCAATTGAGATCAGGAGTTTGAGCTACAATAAGCTATGATTGCTTCACTGCATTCCAGCCTGGGAGACAGAGCAACACCCTGTCTCAAAACAAAAACAAAAAACAAGCAAAAACAAGAAGCCTTTTTATAACCTAGTCTCCAAAGTTACTCACCATCATTTCGACTTCACTTCACTTGTTACAAGATGAACACTAAGTCTCAGCCATACTAACAAAAGAAGAATTTGGGTTCAACTCTGAAAGATAGAAGTAGCAAATAATATGGATATATTTTTAGAACCTGTGAGTTATGACCTATGTGGCAAGGAAAAAAATGGTGTCAAACTGTATTTTTGAAAGATTGTGGATTAATCAAATGTTGTAAATGGAAAAGGTGACTCAGAAGACTTAATACATTGTGATCTGGGAACTAAAACTTCAAGATTATACTGTTAATTGGAATCAGCTATTTACAAAGATAGGCAAAATTTTTTGATAGTATTAACTGATGAAGTCAATATGAAACAAATGACAGGCCAGTTGACCAGGTAATGTCTGAAAAGCATAGCTAAAAGAAGAGAAAGAGAAAGAACTGGCTTTCATGACAATTAAACATTCATAAAATTGATGAGCTTGAAAAGACTCATTGAAGTAAACATGGAGTTTGACTGTAGCAAGTTGGTCTACTGACTGATGGAGGTTTAGATATGCTAGCAAATCTACAACTTTTCTAGGAATCAATTATTTAATAACCCAGAACTTAAAACCTTGGCTTGTATGAAGAAGTCTTTTTCACTCATGTCTGGTAAGATTAATATAATTCCAGAGATATAGAAGTGATTATGGATTGCACTGCAATTTTTAGAAGATACGAGAACACATGGAAACAATTAAGAAAGTAATTCAATCAGTGGTATTATTTTTATATAAATTAAATATTACAATGAGTATTGTCATATTTTGTTTATGCTTTGTCTGTGATTCAAGGTGTTTGCAATGTTCTAAAAACAACCATAATAAGTTTATAAAATAGCAACTGAAGTTCTGGATGTCTTTTATTTTTAGTCAACAATCTATTTTTTTCAATAAATTATTTTTTTCAAAAAAATTTATTTTTAATTTTACCATATTTTAAACATAACTACATAAGTATTTATTAACAGATTGATAATATTTATAAAGAAACATAGAATTTGTACTTAATAGTAAATATTACCTTCCACGATCCTAAGACTCACACATTAAGATTTGAATGAACACGTTTGATGGAGACAGAATATATACAATAGTTAAATAATTGATCTCTTCATTTAAAATGAATATTAAGGTTGAAGCACTAGAAAAGGAGGAATAAAAACCCAAATGAAAAATAAAAAAAACTTTCTTTGATAATACTGCTCAAGTTAATTGTTTGGCTCTTTCTAAGCTATCACCTTTACCACAAGGCAACTGAACTATTTTAAGACTATACTTTACAATAAATAAAATATTGGAATAATCCTATAATAATTTATATTATTCTTTAATTTAGTTGGTATTTCTAGTCTTTTCTTTCCATTGTACCTTTACTTCCTGTGGCTACAGCCTTAAGCCCTTTCCTGTCAAAAAGCTTACAAATGCCATTCCACGTATAAGTTTTCTCAGGAACACTGGTGCAGTTTTTTCAACTTAATAAATTGATCTGTTTTTCATGTTTTAACTAGATTTAATACTGCTGATAAAATGAAATAAGCACACTCAGATCTTGAAATGTAATAAAATGATCATAATTTGATGTACTCAGTGTATAACTGAACATCCTGGTACATTTCTAAAAGCTGAATAATTTGGAAATAATTAGTGTTTTTTTAATAGTACAAGTAAACTTCTGACCATTTATACTAAAAGAAGACTTTATGAGAAAAATATCTGAATTACAGTAAAGAAAGCCAGAAAAAAAGAATAAATAAATTCAATTTGATAATGAATTTAAATTCCCTAAAGGTAAGGATACAGTTGCCACTTAGTGTCTATTCAGAGTTAAATGTGTAGTTTGAATGCATTTTCATTAAGAATCAGCCACAAATTATGAGCATTTTATAAAGTAAACTGAAGTAGTGGGTTTAATAATATTGAGCAAAATTGGGGCTCATAGTAATATTAAAAATGTTCCTAATTTTAATCATAAAGAAAATGTAAGTTGTAAATCGTGATGACAGATTGTCATTTTCTTGGAGCAAACAAGTCAACTAAATAGAAAATGGGGTGAGGAAATGTCCATTGCATAAATGCTAAACTGAGTAGAGGCTAAATAATGGGTAGGAGACACAGAGCTGTGGAAAATTGCAAGCCTGGAAAAGCGACATTATGATTTTTTTATTTCATGTTTGCCGTGTCTTAAGGGACCCATTTTGAAGCACAGAGAATTAAGCATACATTAAATATGACAGAAAATTAGGAAAGGACTGGAAGACACAGAAGAATGCTAGCATTTGTTCAGTTTGTGGTGTTCATATGAACTCCCAATTGCGTTTCATTGCCTTCATTAAAAATTAGATTCAGTAATCCAGAAAGTCAAGATAGTGCAGGAATTTAGAATTGCTGTAATGCTTCTGTCAGAAAACTAAGATGAAAACTCACATGTAATATCCAAATAAGAGAGTTCAGGAAGATGGTCAAGTATGATATCAACTTACAAAATCAATAATGTTTCTTCAAAACAGCATTTACCAATTAAAAAATATAGCAGCCACAGATTGCTGGGTCTTACATCTCAAATTTCTGATTCAGTAGGATTGGGGTGGGGCTGCATAATTTGCATGATTAGCAAGTTCCCAAGTGATATTGCTGTTACTAATCCAGGGTTCACATTGTGAGAGCCACTGACCAACAAAAGTCTGCACATGTGGACCAAGAGACATGTACAGGGAAGCTAATAGCAGCATCAGTCATTATTATAAAGTATTGACAACAATTCATTATGTCAATGAGCAACAGAAACTGTAAATGACTCGTAGTATACTCAGACAATTTAACATTCTATAGTGGTATCAAAGAATGAACTACACCTATATACATTAACATAGCTCATGCTCACATTGAGCAAAAAATAAAATCTCAGAAAAATACATAAAGGGGGTTTTAATGTATAAAATTCAGTGTGAAACAAATTAAGATATTAAATTCTTATAATATTACATAAGAATAGGTTTAATTATTATTAAAACATAAAGAAAAGCAAGAACATGACTAACCCAATAATAGAGATAGTAGGTTTCCTCTATATGGTTTGTGGGTAGTGGGGAGATGCAATCATGGAGAGTATTGTTCTATTTATTAAGCTTGAGGTGAGTTATTGGATGTTTGTTTTATTCTAAGTTCTACAGATACATGATGCATACCTTTTCTATTTAGGGTATGTGTCAGAATAAAAAAATTATAAGATAATGTGACTCCACTCCAAAAAAAAAAAAAAAAAAAACTTCATCCCACTTCCAAGATGTTTGGCTGGAGTGTAGTGATACAGAAAGCCAAAGGGAAGAACTAAATAAAATGGAAACCAATAAACCATGTGAACTTTTTATTGCCAAACTTTTGAATACATTGAAACAGCAGCAACAACAGCATTCTGAAAATGAGAGAGAAAACTCTAAAGATCCTGAGGAATCTTGGGAAAATTTAGTTTCTGATGAGGATTTTTCTGCACTGTCCTTGGAATCAGCAAACACAGAAGATTTGGAACCTGTTAGAAACCTCTTTAGAAAGGTGCAAAGCACACCTAAGTATTAGAGACTTCCAAAGGAAAGACGACAGTCTACCGTATTTAAACATTGGGATTCAAGTGTCGAAACTCTTAAAAGGCACCCGGTAGTGGTTGTGGCAGGTACAACAAGGAGTGGTAAAAGTACTCAGGTACCACATTTTCTGTCGGAAAATTGGCCTCTAAATGATTGGGGAGCAAGTAAATGTAACATCATTGTCTATACCCAGCCTCAAAAAATCTCAGCAGTTGAGTTTAACCACCAGAGTGTGTGATGAATTGGGCTGTGAAAATGGACCTGGAGGAAGGAATTCTTTGTGTGGATATCAGATCCAGATGTTATTTTGAGCTTTTGAATCTACCAGTTTACTCTATTGTACAACAGGGGTTTTGCCAAGGAAACTTCATGGTCTTTTTACTAATGTGTCTCATGTTATTGTAGATGAGGTTCATAAAGGAAGTGTCCAGTCAGACTTTCTAGTAACTATCTCAAAGGAAATTTTACAGAAACATTCTGATCTATACCTGATTCTAGTTAGTGCCACTGTGGACAGTGAAATTTTTTTTACATATTTCACACTCTGCCCCATTCTCCGAATTTCAGGAAGCATTTATCCTGCTGAGATTTTTCATTGTGAAGATATAGCAGAAGAAACAGGCTTTGTACTGGAAAAAGAGTCAAGATATTTTCAGTAATTTCTGGAGGAGGAAAAAGAAATAACCATTAATGTTACGAGCAAAGCAGGGAGAATGAAGAAAAATCAAGAATACGTGTCAGTTCATACTAGAGCAAATGCTGATTTAAATATATCTTACCGAAAGTACAGCAATAGCACTCAGCGTGAATCCTCGTAAAATCAACCTGGATTTCATTTTGGAACTTCTTGCGTATTTAAATAAAAGTTCCCCATTTAGAGATATTGAAAGAACAGTATTAATCTTTTTACCAGGCCTTGCTCATATTCAGCAGTTGTATAATCTGCTATCAAATGATAGAAGGTTTTATTCTGAATGATATAAAGTGGTAGCTCTGCATTCTGTTCTTTCTACCCAAGATCAAGCTGCAGCACTCACACTTCCTTCTTCAGGAGTCAGAGTGTTTTAGCAACAAATTTTGCAGAGACAGGTAGTGCTATTCCAGATGTTGTCTTTCTAATTGATACTGGAAGAACAAAAGAAAATAAGCACCATGAAAGCAGATAGAGGAGTTATTTGGTTGAGACATTTGTCAGTAAAGCCAGTGGTTTGCAGTGCCAGGGGAGAGCTGGGCAGGTCAGAGGTCAGAGATGGCTTCTGCTTCTGTGTGTACACAAGAGAAAAATTTGAAGGCTTTATGGATTATTCTGTTCCAGAAATCTTACATGTACCTTTAGAGAAATTATGCCTTCATAGTATGAATTGTTATCTTGATTCTCTTGAAGTTTTCCTTTGAAAGCCTTAGATCCTCCTCAGCTCCAAATGATCAGCAATGCAATGAATTTGCTCAAAAAAATTGGAGCTTGTAAGCTAAATGAGCCTCAACTGACTCTGTTGGGACAGTACCTTGCAGCTTTACCTGTGTATGTCAAGATTCAAAGATGCTTATTTTTGGTGCAATATTTGGCTGCCTTGACCCAATTGCAACACTAGCTGCAGCTATGACAGAGAAGTCTCCTTTTACCATACCAGTTGGTCGAAAAGATGAAGCAGATCTGGCAAAATCAGCTTTGGCCTTGACGGATTCAGACAACCTGATAATCTACAATACACAAAATTATGATTCTGCTTTTTATTTCCCAGTTTTTAAAAAGCATCCTCATCCCCATTAAAATGGCTCTTACCCAAATTACAGGCAATAACAAATTCTGATGAGGATGTAAAGAAAAGGTAATCCTCATACACTGTTGGTGGGAATGTAAATTAGTACAACTGCCATGGAGAAGAGTATGCAGGTTCCTCAGAAACCTGAAATGAAGCTACCATATGTTCCAGCAATCCCACTGTTAGGTACATATACAAAAGAAAAGAAATAAGTATATTGAGCAGTTATCTGCACTCCCATTTTTACTGCAGCACCATTCACCATAGCAAAGATTTAGAAGCAGTATAAATGTCCATCAGCATATGAATGGATAAGGAAAATATGGTACATATACAATTCAGTCATAAAACATGATGATATTCTGTCATTTGAAACAACATGGGTGGAACTGCAGGACATTTTGTTATGTGAAATAAGCCAAGCACAGACAGACACACTCCACGTTTTCTCACTAATTTGTTGGAGCTGAAAATTAATTGAATGCATGGAAACAGAAAGTAAAATGAAGGTTTCCAGAGGCTGAGAACGGTAGTGGGAGTGGGAGGAGGTGAAAGTGGGACTTTGTATCCATTTAATGGTTACAGAAATATAGTTGTTAGATAGAATGAATAAAATCTAGTATATGAGAGTACAACAGGGTACAGTCAACAATTTGTTTATTTTTAAAAATAAAAGTATATTTGGGATATTTGTAATACAAATAAATGATAAATGCTTGAGGTAATGGACACTGCATTTATCCTGATGTGATTATTATGCATTGTATGCATCAGAATATCTCATGTACCCCATATATGTACACCTACTATGACCTATAAAAATAAAAATTATACAAACAAAATTTGATGCATTTGCCATACAAGATAAAATACATCTTGCAAATATGAAATGAATTTGTCTGAAAACTAAGAAATCCCTGCTAGTCTGAGAACCTACAGAAGAATTGTTTGGAAATGTGTCACACATTATGAATTTGAGCTTGCTGGCTCGGCCTTCTAGAATAATAACAGCAAATCATGTAAGGTCTGGTGTAGTTAATTTATTCTTAGATACCTCACTGCCATCTTGCTCTGTTTCAGTGTGTTACGGTGGCATGGTTATCTCAAAGGTAAGGCATGCTCCTGGAAGATATCGATGATCTAAGTCTAATGAGTGACACATCACATTTTTATTTACTAGGACATAGCTTAGACAAAGGGGTGATTTTAGAGAGGTAGTATTGCCTCTACAGGTAGGTATAAATATTAACAGAAAAATCGGATTCACAAAGAAATATAAAACTCGTTAAAAATCATCAAAGCTTAATTTAAAAAAAATTAGTAAGACTTTACATAAATATGATTTATTTTGTGTGGTTTAAATTTCATTCTTACTAGCAATTCAATTTGAAATATTGATTTTTATTGTAGGACTTGATAATCTCTGATTTTCTAAAAGTTTCAACCCATAAAAATGACATTTTGCTTGTAATGATGTATCAGAATATCTACATCCGTCCCAGGTTGGTATCACTGGCCCTGTGTTTTTTGGCCCAGGTGTGCTGTATACCCAAGAAGCCTGCCAGGCAAGTGCTAGGAAGTTATCAGTTCAGTGCTGATTATATCCTGCTCCTAGGTTTCTTCTGCCTTTGATTTCAGTAATTCAAGGCTAAATTCCCATACCAAGACTTGCACTTCAGGCCCAAACAAACTTCCTCTGTAGATGCAACCACAGTAATAGCTGCTGCTGAACCTCATTGGTGGTTATGCTTACGTGACAAGGCCCCATAATAACCCTTCGCTCTGCCTAGAGAAAAAATGTCTTAAATTTTGAAACTCTTTATAGAACTTGATCAATGTTAATTACATCTCCTCTATTCTACGTTTATTCAACTGATCTACAATTTTAGTCCTAATTTCTGAACTCGTAGCTTTGCAACTTTGCCTACAAATTAGAAAGGTGTGCTTAATTGTCCATGTTTGCTTTTGCAGCTTTTCCTTTGCCTAACACAATGTCTTGGTCAAAGGCTTCTACAGTCCATGCTAAGATGCTATAGATTGGAATGTAGGCATGAATGACTTAATTTGCTGCAAAAGGAGCTAAATGAGAAGGATAATACCCTGGAACTGATATTGATTGTTAAGTTGGAACACTGCCAGAGGTGGTAAGACATGAAGATTCGAAGGCATTTACTAGACTTGGCAAAATAATAAAGAAATAGTTGTTCTTATAGGGTGCAGCACAGTTCTCTGGGTGGGCTTGGATTTACTCAGTTCTCGCCCCTTTCTTGCTTGTAGTTTTCAAGAATAACTGCAGAATATATCAGGAATTCCATGTGGGGGAGACCTCATAAGTGAGGAGGCAGGAGTCAGAAGCCTCAGCCTATTCCCATATAAATAATGAAGCAGAAAATAACTAGAGATATAACCATAGTAGTTATTCATAGGTGATTTTGGTTATTCATAGGTGATCTTGGTCATTCGTATGTGATCTTAGTTAGTCATAGGCGATCTTAGTTCTTTTACTAATGCCTTTCAGGTGGGGAAGTGTGAACCTGGGGGTGACATTGTGAAAGGAATGACCCTGAGGCAAGACGCTTAAAGCCCTCTGTCACACCTGTGTAAGGGCTGCTGGAGGGCGCCTCGGCTGTGCGGCAGGGTAGCGCCAGCCCTGGGAAAACACCCGTTGTTTAGCCAGCTAGGGAAGGAGACGCCCAAGATGGCCAAGACATCTCCTTCCTTGGGGGAGTTAGGAGAAAACTCCTCTCCTCCAAGCTCTTGAGGTAGGCCTGACAGCTGTCAGGTAGGCCCACAAACATCTGGGGGCTTAACTGTCTCTCTGCAATGCTGTGCTTCAGTGATCACGTTCCATATCCACTCTCATGTTCCGCTTCTGCACCTGGTTCCACTTTGCTTAGAAGAGATAATTAGTAAAAGTAATATAAATCTTAATGTCTTTGTTCTTTCTTGACAAGTACGGAAAAGTGTAGTCGCATTATGCTTCTTACCTCATCTCAGCTACTAGAAGGCTTTGTGCCCCTACCTGTATGACACATGATGCGCTTGACCCTATCACTGACCACCAATGCCACACCCTACTTACCCTGCCCCCAGCTTTGTACTCAATAATAGAGTTTCCAGGCACACGGGGCCACTGCCAGACTCCACGCTTTGGTTGGCAGTGGACCCCTGGGCCCAAACTCTCTTTTCTCTCTCTCTGTGTCGTGTGTCTTTTATTTCTACAGTTTCTCATCTCCAAAGCAGCAAAGAGGGGCTCAAAGGACCCTGTAGGGCCGGACCCTACAGAATGCAATGTCCTGAGATAGGTAGAAACTGCCTGAAAAAGCCTGGGCTTTCTTCTTCTCTCCCATGGAAGTCAAGCTGAGCTTCCAAGTTTTAGTTCAGTGAGTCAAGTTCCCCTGAACTATGTAACCCATGGTGGCCTGCATTTTGAGGTCCTATAGTGGGACACATGCAGGTAGGACTCTCTCCTCCCCAGGCAGTTTTCTTGAGATTTAGGGGACCGGCTCACAAACTGTATGCATTTCGGTCACATGTTCAGGCTCCCCAGACTCAGACTTTGGTAACCAGTACAGTGTGACCCTGCTCACACTGGAGATTACTACAGATAATCCACTGGCAGATGAAATCCACAGATTTATCAAGGAATAGGCAAGTCATTGTTGCCAAAATGTTGGCAGTATGCATCCGCTGGTAGTTTGGTCCTACTGTGTGATTGTATAGAAAGTATTCCCATTTCCACAAACAACAACAACTTCAGTACTGGAGCAGCTGGGCTGCTAAGCAGTTTTCCCCAAGCCGGATAAAAACCAGAGGCTACTAATGTGAGCTTATCATGATAAATTGGCTATCGTCTGTCAGGGGTTTGATCTCAGGGATAAGACAAGAGCTCAGCTAGTGGAATTGTTGCATATGTGTAGACTTAGACAAGAAGCAAGGGTCAGAAAGTGGGTCTAACTTAGAATTTTTACGTTTCTCAGGTTAATACTAGGAATAATTTTAGGGCCTTCAGTGTAGTGTTGGATAGCAAGTGATATTATACATGGCATAGGTAGGGATATTTATTGTTTTATTCACTTCTGTATCTCCCTCCCCCTAGATTAGTGTTTGATTTAGAATAAGCATTCAGTAAATATATGCTTAATGTAGAACAGATAAACACAGGAATGGGAGGGAAGGGTTCATAGTCTAAAGAATCAGGCAGGTCCTGACACAAACCCAGTTGTAAATTTGCTAATGATAAACGCTGTCAGTCAGAATAGTCCCATTGTGCATAAGAATGCATAAAAACACAGGCTAAAAGACAATAAATCCATGTTTGACATAACTGAATAATTACTGTTTTTGTGTTTACAACATAGAATGCAAAACTATTCAAGTAATCTAAACTACTAAATATATATTTTAAAATATTTACAAGTTATATAACTCTGTAGTATAAATGCCATATGTATTACTTTTTTGTTTGTTGTTTTATGTATCAAGAGAAAACAATTAGAAATTATAATAACCGCAGATCACATCTTTATTAGCATTCAATTAAGTTTCAAATACATTGTTAATCTTTTTGTCATGTCACCTACACTCTTAGGTGAAATAACAATTAGATATGTGGAAACTGAAAGAATCACCATTTAGATTATTAAATGAATTACTTAGCAAGATGTTTTTCTCATGGACGAAAATTACTTTTTTAAAGTCTCTCAGTATAGTAATTTTTAAAAAATCATTTTTGAGAGTTAGGAGGCAGAGCAAGTTGTCCGAATAGAATGCTTCAGTGATCGTTCCCCCACAGGACCAACAAACTGAACAACTATCCATGCAAGAAAGCACTTTCATAAGAACCAAAAAAACAAACAAGTAATCATAGGATCTGATTTTAACATAATGTCAAGGAAAAAGGCATTCAAGAGGGTGGAAAAGAAAATCTTTCATTGCCTACACCATCCTCCTCCAACTGCCATCATTGCTGCTTGGAGAGAGTATCTCTGCTTGGAAGAGGGAGAATGAAGTGAATGTAGTACTGTGCGTTGGAACTCAGTGCTGCCTTGTTAGCAGTGGAATACAACACAGAGCAGACTTCTGCCAGTGTACACAGAGGGAGAATTTAGACTAACCCTGGGCCACAAGAGAATTCTCAGCCCCGTGGTTAGGAATTTGAGCCCCAGTTGGCTCTACTACCAGCTGACTAAAGTGGCCTAGGACCCAGAAGAAATCTGAGTGGCAGTCAGGCCACAAGGACTACAGCCTTCGGGCAGGCTCTGGAGCTTCACTGGTCTCAGAGGCTGTGGAATTGGAGTGTATACAGGTCAGTGCAAGTCCAGCTGTGGTGGCCCAGGAAATGCCTATATCATTCCTCCCTCAACTGTAGGAGCTTAGGGAGACACTCCTTGGGAACAGAAGAGAGAAGAGTACGGAGGACTTTGTCTTGCAACTTTGGTATCAGCTCAGCCACAGTAAAATAAAGCACCAAGCAAACTCCTGAAGCCCCCAGTTCCATGCCTTAGCAAATGAATGGCGTTTCTAGACTTACCCTGGGCCAGAAAGGAATTCACTATACTTGAGGAAGAACCCAGTGCTGTCAGGATTCACCACATGCTGAAAATCAGAGCCCTTGGGCCTTGAATAAACATTACTAGTATTCAGGCAGTACTCACCATGGACCTTGGGCGAGTCCCCGAACTGTGCTAGCTTCAGATGTGACCCAGCACAGTCCCATCTGTGTTTGCCATGAGAATAAACATATCATCCATCCCCCAACTCCAGGTATCCCTGGAGAGACTTCTTAAGATTGGGGGAAGAGAAGGTTAAGATTGGAGGAAAGAGAAGGGAGAGAGAATGAGATGTTACCTGATAACCCAAATAATTCTCCTTTATCTTACCCAGGCCTACCAAGGTGATGCCTCTATGAATCAGCAGTACAGTGTTTCTATGTAGGGCACTCCCTAGTGTTTATATGGCTGTACTGACCATAGGCTTAGATCATAACACCCAATTCCTTTGAATATGATGAAAACCTTCTCAAGAAGATTGGGTTCAAACAAGCCCATACTGTGAAGATTCAAATAAATACCAAACTCTTTACTGCCCAGATATTAACAAAAATCCACCAGCATCAAGAATTTCCAAGAAAATGACCTCACCAAACGAGTTAAATAAGGTCCCAGTTACCAATCTTGTAGTGACAGATGTATGTGACCTCACAAAGTAAGAATTTAAAATAGCTCTCTTGAGGAAGCTCTATGAACTTCAAGATAACACATAGAAGCAATTCAAAATTCTTTCAGAGAAATATTTTAAAGGAGTACAATAATAAAGTCAAACAGAAAACCTGAAAATGAAATAGTCAGTTGATATTCTGAAAATGCAATATTCAGTTGACATTCTGAAAATGCATCAGTGCCTATCAACAGCAGAATTGATTAAGCAGAAGAAAGAATTAGTGAGATTGAAGACAGCTGTATGAAAATACAGTAAGAGGAGAAAAAAATAAATTGAAAAAATGATTGCCAACAAGATCTAAAAAACAACTTCAAAAGGGAAAAGATGAGATTTATTGGCCTTAAAAAGGATGTAGAGACAGAGAGACCATAGTGGAAATTTTATTGAAAGAAATAACAACAGAGAATTTTCCAAATGTACTGAAAGATATAAATATTGAGGTCCAAGAAAGTCATAGAACACCGAGAAGATTCTACCCAAGTAAGAGTAACAGGCTTATGTTAATCAAAATCTCAAAGCTCAAGGATAAAAGAAAGGATTCTAAAATCAGCAAGAGAAAGAAGAAAACAACATATAAAGGAGCTCCTATAGGTCTGGCAGCAGAATTCTCAGTGGAAACCTTACACCATAGGAGAGAGTGAGATAACATCCAAAGTGCCAAAGGAAAAAAATCTTTCAATCTAGAATGTTATATCCAGCAAAATTGTCTTTCAAACATGAAGGAAAAATAAACACATTTTCAGACAATCAAAAGCTGGAAAATTCTGTAAACACCAGACCTGTGTTATAAGAAATGCTAAAGGGAGTTCTTCAGTCTGGAAGAAAAGGACACTGATGAACAACAAGAAATCACCATTCACTTGGGAATAGTAAATACACAGACAATACAGAATAAACCATATGTTAGGCTACACAAAAGTATTTTTTTAATTGAAATAATGTCAAGTATCTTTTCTGACCAAATGGAATAAAACTAGAAATTAGTAAGAGGAACTTTGGAAACTATATAAACACTTGCAAATTAAATAATATGCTTCTGAATGACCACTGGGATAGTGAAGAAAGAAGGAAGGTGAAAAAATATTTCTTGAAACAAACAAAAGTATACACATAACATACCAAAAGCTATGGAATCCAGCAAAAGTAGTAGTAAGAGGGAAGTTTTTAGCACTAAACACATACATCTAAAAAGCAGCAAAGCTTCAAATAAACAATTTATATTTATATGTTAAAAATTTTTAAAGAGTAATCCAAACCCAGAGTTCATAGAATAAAAGAAATTAAAGATCACAGCAGATATAAATGAAATTGAGACTAAAAAAATACAAAATACCACTGAAAGGAAAAGTTGGTTTATTGAAAATATCAAGAAAACTGCCAATTCTTTAGCTAGACTAAGAATGAAAGAGGGAAAATACCAAAAAATAAAATCAGAGATGAAAAATGAGACATTACAATTAATACTATAGAAATTCAAAGGATGTTAGAGATTATTATTATCAACTAAATGCGAACAAATTGAAAAATCTAGAATAAATGTAAAAATTTCTGGACAGATACAACCTACAAAGATTAGACCATAAAAAAACTCTAAACATGAATAGACCAATAACAAGTAATGATATAGAAAGAGTAACAAAAAGTCTCATCAAATGAAAGTCCAGAACCTGATGGCTTCACTGCTAAATTCTACCACTTAAATAAAAATTAATACCAATTATACTTATACTTATTAAAAAAACCTAGAAGGAAGGAATACTTCCAGACTCATTCTGTGAGCCCAGCATAACTCTGATGCAAAAATCAGACAAACCCACAAGAAATAAAAGACAACTACAGATCAATATTTCTGATATATATAGAGCAAAAGCATCAATAAAAAACTAGCAAACCAATTCAGTGACACAGTGAAAAGGTTATCCATCATGATCAAGTGTGATTCCTCCTGCCGATACAAGGATAATTAAACATGTGGGTATCAGTGTGACTCATCATGTAGGCCAAATGAAGGATAAAAACCATATGACCATTTAAAATGATATTTTAAAAGTATTCAATAAAATTCAACTTACCTTTATAAAAACTATCACAAAAGTAAGTATTGAAGGCATAAGTCAATATGATTAAAGCCATATATGACAAACTCATAACTAGTATCATGATGAATGGGGAAAATTGAAGGTCTTTCCTCTAAGATCTGGAACAAGACAAGCATGCCCTCTGTCACCATTTATTCAACATGATACTAGAAGTCCTAACTGGAGCAATCAGACAAGAGAAAGAAATAAAGGGCATCCAAATTAGAGAGCGTGTAATCAGATTCTGTTTTTTGAAAATGTTATGATATTTTATTTAGGAAAAAAAAACAAATTCACCAGGATATGATTAGAATGATAAATTCAGTAAAGTGGCAGGATACAAAATCAACATATAAAAATCACTAGCATTTCTATATGTCAATAGTGAACAATATGAGAATTGAAAAACAAACCAAAAATTTAATCCAATTTACAATAGCTATAAATAAAATACCTGATCTGGTTTGGCTGTGTCTCCACCCAAATCTCATCTTGAATTCCTATGTGTTGTGGGAGTGACCCAGTGGGAGGTAATTGAATCATGGGGGCAGGTCTTTCCTGTGCTATTCTGATGGTCATGAATTAGTCTCATGAGATCTTAGGGTATTCTAAAAGGGGAGTTTCCCTGCTCAACCTCTCCCATTGCCTGCTGCCATCATGTAAAATGTGACTTTCTGCTCCTTGCTTCCAGCCATGATTGTGAGGCTTCGCCAGCCACAAGGAACTCTAAGTCAAATTAAACCTCTTTCTTTTGTAAATTGCCCAGTCTCAGGTATGTCTTTATCAGTGAAAGTGGACCAACACAATAAATCGGTACTATTTTACCAATAGTGAGCCTGAGGCATTGCTGTAAGACACACGAAAATCTGGAAGTGACTTTCGAACTAGGTAACAGGCAGAGGTTGCAGCAGTTAGGAGGGCTCAGACAAAGACAGGAAAATGTGAGAAAATTTGGAACTTTCTAGAGACTTATTGAATGGCTTTGACCAAAAGCCTGATACCAATGTGGACATTAAGGTCCAGGATGAGGGTTCTAAAATGCAATTGAGGGACTTGTTGGAACTGGAGCAAAGGTGACTCTTGTTATGTTTTAGCAAAGAGACTGGCAGCATTTTGCCCCTGCACTAGAGATTTGTGGAACTTTGAACTTGAGAGGATGATTTAGAGTATCTAGTGGAAGAAATTTCTAAGCAGCAAAGCATTCAAGAAGTGACTTAGGTGCTGTTAGAGACATTCAGTTTTATAAATGAAGCAGGGCATAAAAGTTCAGAAAATTTACATCCTGAAATGTGATAGAAAAGAAAGACCCATTTTCTGAGAAGAAATTCAAGCCAGATGCAGAAAAATGCTCAACATTAGTGACCATCAGAGAAATGCAAATCAAAACCATAAAAAGGTAATATTTTACCCCAATTAAAATGGCTTATATCTTAAAGACAGGCAGTAATGAATGCTGGTGAGGATGTGGAGAAATGGGAGCCCTTACACAGTTGGTGGAAATGTAAACTAGTATAACCACTATGAAGAATAGTATGGAGGTTCCTCAAAAAAACTAAAAATAGAACTATCATATGATCCAGCAATCTCACTGTTGTGTATATAAAAGAAAGGTAATTAGTATATCAAAGAGATATCTGCACTCCCATTTATTGCAGCACCATTCACAGTAGCCAAGATAAGGAATCAACCTAAGTGTTAATCAGTTGATGAATAATTGTTTTAAAAAAGTGGTACAAATACACAATGGAATATTGTTCATTCACAAGATGCAATCTTGAGATTTGCAATAATATGGATGGAACTGAAGGACATTATGCTAAGTGAAATAAACCAGGCACAGAGATACAAATATATCACACCTCTCGTTCATATATAGGAGCTAAAAACAATTTAACCCATGGATATAGAGTAGAATGATGATTATCAGAAGTATGGAGGAATGGCAAATGGGGGAAGGGGTAAAATGGGGGTGGTTAATGGGTAGAAAATATAGTTAGAATGAGTAAGATCTAGTATTCAGTAGCACAATATGGTGACTATAGTTAATAATTTATTGTATATTTTTAAATAAGTAAAAGAGTGAAATTGGAATATTCCTAATACAAGGAAATCCTAAATGCTTAAGGTGATGAATACTCTAATACCCTGATTTGATTATTACACATTGTATGCCTATATATCAATACATCACATGTACCCAACAAATATATACAACTATTCTGTAACCACAATTTCAAAAAATTTTAAAAAATTTGTTCTCTTATCCAGTATTTCATCGTCAATTTTTATTCTTGAATGGACAGTAGTAGTTATTCGTTATTATCTGTTACTTACCTGCCTGACATCAAGCAACATAAAAACAAGAATACAACCATAACAAAAGTAATCATTCAAGCAATCTTTTCAGTTACCCAATTATAATAAAATAAACTCAGTCCATTTGGTGCAAAAAGTCTATTAGATTGGTTGATACTCTGGAATAAAATAAAGTGGTATGTAGGATAACTAAATTTTTTTAGTTTTAATGATTTTATGTTGTTTATCATGAAAGTCATTCTATACTACCCATCAAATCAAACAAAAATCTTATTTATGCCTCTAAAAGAGAACAGAAAAGGAAACTTTAAAAAATGTATGTCTATTGTTTAATTGTCAGAAAATGTGGTTGTAAGAGACTTATTATCTAGTACAAAAAGCACATTTGCAGTTTTAGTACAATTAACATTTTAATTATTGGTCTGTAACAAATGACAGCCACCTAACACATTTATGATTATGCCACCGGTTAAGCAATAAACTCAGTGACAGGACGAGTGTGGAGTGGGAAAATGATTTGTAGAAATGTTATAGTACTGTGGATTTAATTTTTTTACTCTGCCATGTGATGGCAGTGGAAATGTCAGTGATTGACATGGATTGTTTGAGTTTCAGATTGAGATAACATTTTTTTTCTGGATTATGGTAAAGAAAAAATGTGAACAGAAACAACTGTTACTTTTACTGCAGCACCCTTGATGCTATAACAATGCAGTATTTCTTGTGTATACATTTTCTTTTAAAAACATCTTTTTCTCATTAATTTATTATTTTTTTATTTGTCCATAATCCTTCCAGTTATCTGGGCCTAAACTCTCAGATTAATACTTAATGCCTTCCTTGCTCTTTATGAATGAGGTGGCTGATGAATCATTTAAGTCTACATTCATGTAAACTCCTGTCTTTCTCATTCCATTTCCAAAGGCGCTGCCACTACGTTGTATTCAGTCATAGTCCAGTATTGTCATTGTTTTGCCTTTACCTGCCTCCTAAACATTTTTCACATGTTATTAGAATCCTCTATATGTGGTCACCTGTTCAAATTGTTCTAAAGTGTGTATTCTTAATCACCTGATTCTTCTAGTCCTAAACTTTCACTAGCTTGACACTAATAAATTAAATTGAAAATATTATTTCAGCATTTTAAATCTTATAGAAGATAGTTCCAAGCTACATTTGCAATATATCCCAGTATTCATGAAATGCATTGTATGCACCAAAAATCACTTTGGTTCTTAAATCTCATCTCAAATGCCACTCAGGAGAATCGTTTTAATCTGAAGCCCTTAAACTGATAATATTCTCATTATCTTTAACTTCATAGGTCTTCGTGCATGATTGATTATTCTGTTTTATTTTACAGAGAATTGCATAGCTGTCGAATTTACTGGATTTTAAGCCTCTTGAAGTCAATGTATATGTGAACATCACCTATTTACCTTAGCAAAAGCTTCTTGTAGGTATCAGGTACTCTAAATGTTCATGTTATTCCACAGATGATTTTAATTTAACAGTAAGTTTTATTTGCATGGCAACTTTCTCTTCTATACACCATATTGAAGAGTAGCCATAATGCTATTTTATACAAATAAGGAGAATACTACCGATGATGACGTAGTCCATTTTAAACACACTCTTGCGTTGGGCTTGTTGTGGGGATTGAAGATAGAAAAGTCTTTTGAAACAGTCTCTCTTTAAGGCTTTAATCAAGTAAAAGAAGCAGACACAGTAACAAATCAATGGTAAAATATATCTCCATGCTGTAGAATGTGCAGAGAAAAGCAAAGATGCACATAAAGGGGAAGTAAAGATGCGTATCAAGGAAAAGTAAGTCCGCTTTGCATGATCAGGAGTTTCATCAGGAAGGTACTATGTGAGCTGATCACGAAAAGGACATGCATACTTATGGACTAGAATTACTTGGCAAAGGCGCTGAGTGAGGTATTCTAGCATCTCCTAGCAATAGTAAACACCTGAAAAGGTGAGGAGGCGAAGTCTAACACAGTTGTAGGGTGGAGAGCTAACAGGCTGGAGAGATGCACCAGGAACACTTGGTAAAGGCTATTCACGTGCTAGAGAGTCTGGAGACTCTCTAGCAATGGGGACCTCTGACTATGCATTCTGGGATGGAACAGGGCTGACTTGGATTCACATTTTAGGAAAAACATGGTTACAAAGTATGATTATGTTGGTTAACCTATTTACAGTTAAAGAAATAGCTTACAACTTGTAAATATCTTGCAGTCATTTTACATTTCTCAAAGAGGCTTTATGTGTATTACTTCATTTATACACTCATGTTGTATAAGGGCTGGAATCTAACCTTTCCAATGGTTCGTTTACTTCTACTGAGCAGAGAAAAGGGTGGGGTGGTAAAGAAAATGACAAAAATATATTATTATTTCAACATTCAGAAGAAGTTGAAAACATTGCTAGTGAACTAACTTTAGTAACATTGCCTTTACACTGGCCTTATTAGTATTTTGCATGCATATTTTCCTTGCTTTAATGTGAGTACGTGTGATGTAGGAGCATAAAATGAGTGTTAGACTGCTCTGATTTGATCATTTTCTCAGTTTGGTGAGGCTCCTCATGCTTTGTGCGATTATATTTATGGGCTTGCTGGTATCTTGTCCCTGCTTGATCCATATCTCAAACCTAGGCTTAAAAAGTCAAAAATGATTTTTCACAGTTCATGGGTCAGACAAATATGTGCGGATAAGTTTTCACAATGAGTCAAGGCACAAACGCATCTTAGGAAGCTGTCAGGTATGCTCTGAGGACAAAATATGATGAAGAATGATGAAAATTGATACAATGAGAGGATTTTTTAAAGTATTTTTTTCTTTATTGTAATGTTAAAATCTAAAATAAATCAATAATTAAAAATAAATTGTATACCCGTTTCCCTTCTTTTCACAAATTATAGATTGTTTTAAATTTTAAAACATGACTCTGTCATCTCATTAAAATTTGGGAGTAATTTTTGACTTTTATATCTCTATACAGACACTAAGGTAAGTTAGTTAAAACATAATAAATGCAGTATATAAAAATATCGTTGGTTGGTTCTTTAATATTAGACAAGGAGTTAAAGAATAATATCTCCTCTCTATTCACAGATAGTATAATTAGTATACTACCACAGTTGCTTTGCTAGCTTTGGAAATTGTGAATGTGGAAAGCAAATGAGTGCTAAATGTTTATCACATATCAGTAAAAGAATAAAATATTCTAGTGTCATGATTGCTAAAAATTTTCTAAAGAGTCCATGCAAACAGTTTTGAATTTTATTTTATTCTAGGATACATAAATTATTGCTCTAAGCTGTCACTTTCCTCTGTGTGTGTTCACCTGAGCTCAGTTACTATTTGAGTTCTAGACACTCTTTAAAGCTGTCTGACCTGTCTGTCATATCACTTTAGTGGCTTAATTGGTGAGGTCATGCCTGAATACTTTTTTGGCCAGATCATGAGCCCTTATTCTGTAATACTTTAATTTGGCTTCTAATGTTAATTTATCATTTGAGATACAAAGCACAGCAGTGTTACTCTCTCTAGGTAAGCTTTTACAGAAATAATTGTGAGCTGACTAGTCATGACCTTGGCTTTATCTATGCTCAATTTTTGATCTAAAACTTCAGTGAACATCAATTTTGAAATCATTTCCAAGTACACTGAGAAATAGCATTTGAAGCTTGAGACCATAAATTCTCCTTTAGATATTTCCCTGTTCAGGGTAGATTGAGTAGGATTAAAGGGAGCAGTCATGCACTCAGGGTTAAATAAAAAAGGTATTACACTTGAATGGTAATTTAGGTAGGACGGATGTTTTTCACATTACAGACACAGGGGTAAAGCACAGCAGGAAACTATTCAGTGGGGAAGATAAAGGGAAATGATGCTTTAAGCCTCCCTGACCCACAAACAGAAAGAAAAGCCATTATTAACTGAAACCAGGAGCAAGTATAAGGCAGGGACAAACAATCATGCTATGAATCACCCAGGTAAGGTAGTTGCAGTTTGCTTGCACCAGATACAAAAGTTCAGTAATTAGGAATGTGATAAGCAAGGTTTAGTCATGTGGTTAATGAGGAATATTAAGCTGTGATTTAAAATACTATGTTACAGTAGCAAATTATAGAGGAAAATATATGTTAAAACCAATATGATATATATTTTGCACATATTAGTTTTAAAAAAATAAACGAAACTATCAGGTCTGAGTTGTGAACCCAAAAAATCTGAGATAGGTCTCAGTCAATTTTGAACATTTATTTTGCCAAGGTTAAGGATGCACTCTTGCCACAGCGTCAGGAGGTCCTGAGGACATGTGCCCAGGGTGGTCAGGCACAGCTTGGTTTTATGCATTTTAGGGAGACATGAGAAATCAGTCAATACATGTAAAATGTACATCGATTCATTCTGGAAAGGTGGGAAAACTTGAAGCAGGGAAGGGGCTTCCAGGTCATAGGTAGATAAGAGACAAATGATTGCATTCTTTTGAGTATCTGATTAGCCTTCCACTGAATACACAATTTACAGAATAGTCACTTATGCCTTAGTGTGGCTCAGTGAAACAATAGGTCAGAGGAAGCAATCAGATAAATATTTGTCTCACATGAGAAGAGGGATGGCTTTGAGTTCTATTTATCCTTTGTCCACAAAGAATTTTCTTTATCATATAGTGAAGTTATCAAATGTTTGCTTTGCAATTTATATAAATGGTATTACATTATATAGACATGTACTCCAGGAGACAATCTTAAGAATTTTACAATAAGATTATAATGGAAAAAAAAAGAAAATATCCCAAATATATATATGTGATGAATATTTGGTGAAAGATGAATGGGAAATAGTGGTATATTTATATATTTATATAAGCATGGAAAATAAATCATCTACAGCTGCATTCATCAGTATTGTTTAATTAGGTATATGAATCTCAGGGAAAAGTCCAAAAACAAGCAAAATTTTATAATATTTAGTTTAAGGATAAAATTATACAGAAATTCAAGGAATGGTAAATGCAATATTTTAGATAATGATTACTAGGGATGAAAACAGACTGGAAGCAGGGCACTTGCTTTTGAGTAGAGGATAGGACTTAACTAAATAGTTCATAATTTGGGCAGTCAAGGATGGTATGTTCATTCAAACAGTTCACTGTATAACTTAGGTGCCATTTTATTATATCAAATTTTCATGATTAAAAAAGTTTTTAAAGCAACAAAATCAACATATAGAAGTATTTTTATTATCAGAAAAAATGAGAGCAGGGAAAAACTTTCAGTCCTGTTATCATCTAATTACACTAAAATGAATAATCCTCAAATTTACATGTGTAGAAAAAATAGGATTTAGAAAATTTAAAAGAAAATTAGAATGCAATAGGTAACTGAAGTCTTTGTTTATATCTGCACACACTTTGTAATCCAAAGAAGTTACCTTATAAATACAGGTTTATAATAAATTTATCTCAAGAAATATTGCATACGAAGGATATAGCATCAAAAAAAAAGGAGAAAGATACATGGGAAGTTGTCAAACCTAGGTTCAGTAAGATTGTTGTTGAAAATATTGTACACAAATCATATATGGATTACACTGACTCAGGCTGTGGTGCCTTAGAAAGGCAGAGGACTTGCCCTGCCCACTTTGGTTGGCTGTGTCAAACGGTTTTGATTCTGGATGGAATTCATGCAAACCCAAAGGGGGAGACCTCCTAATTTTCTTAATATATATGAATATCTACAAATGTCATATATGTACATGTTTAATGAGTATTTATATATATGACAATGTCTAATTATATATACTATATATAGACAATGTATATATATATACTGTATATAGACACTGTATATGTGTGTGTGTAAATATATACATATATAGCTACATAATGTATATAGATACATTGTAGATATACATACACACAATATGTATATGTATCTACATACATTGTGTCTACAATGTATGTAGATACATATACATATATACACATGTATACACAATATATACATATTGTGTGTGTGTATATATATATACACATTGTAGATAATTTAGTATCTGGCCCAGTGTATTAGGAAAAATTGAGTTGTGATTGCAGAATCAGAAATGATGGCAAAGTCCACAAACAGAAAATCCAGGGTTGTCTTTAAAATAGCTTCGGTTGGGACTCTGAGGTAGGGGGAAAAAAATGCAAAGTTGGAGCATTCTGTATTTTCCCTATTTACCCTTGACTATTTCAGAAAGCACCCCTTAAATATAAGATAGAGTACAATTAAATGAAAAGACAAATTTTTGCATGTGACAGATTTTTGAAGTGGAAATACTATTGCACCTCTTTTCCATTTACTTTATTATTTTCTTAATCGGTCAGTTATATCAGCATATTTGCTTTACTTCCAAAAATGTTCTCAAAGCTAGGGGTTGGTTTTGGAAAATTTTATGACATTCATCTCTACACACTTATTTTCTATAAAACAACAATTGTCTTTTAAAGACCATCACTTGTAATTGAAAATGTTTTATTTTTAATTGGCCATAAAAAATCTGATGAATTTTGAAATGGAGGCATTGATTCAACAATATATATTTCTGAAATAGTAAAATGATTTATATTGCTTGAACTCTGTGCTACCAGATTTCCAGGCAAGATTAGATAAAATACCAACAGCATGATTTCTCTAGGACATAAAATAATAATATTCTTTTGCAGTTATTTAGAACTAGGTATGTTTACTTATAAGTGAATTTAATGAATCTAACAATTAAATACAATCAAAACAATTTTTTCTGGAACAAGTATTTTCCTAAAGACTCATTTCACATAGTCACACATTTTCTTTACTTTCAATGACAGTTTGGTAAGATTTTTTAAATCAACTTACCGTACATTAACACAATTTTTCTGGAGGCTGGTTTTTAACTCTGTGAGGTTTATAACTTAATTTGCTTGACACATTACTGTAGCTATTGGTATAGATAGGGCTTACTGTTATTTCTAGCTAATAATGTCACTGTTGTCTTAGATTCTTCAAAGATATCCCTGAGACAAGAATTTGAGAGAATGTAGTTTTTTTGGGAAGAATAAGGGACAATAGGATGAGGGTGGAGAAATGACAGAGGGCAGGAAAGTCAGCTATAAAGAGAGCTCTATTGTGGCAGTGTTTTCTATCATCTCCTGGAGCTTACTTTATGGGAAAGCCTGGAAAATGGCCCACAACATATGTTTCAGTTTCATCTGGTCCCAAAGATGAGAAGGATGAGGGAGCTGAGATATTTTTGCATCAGCTCTCAAGAGTCTTTGGTTTAAAGTTATTGTTATAAGGTAAGGTTATTAATTATTTGGTGCTTTCTGTTGACTTCATGCTGTCATTGTAGCTTTACACAAATTGTGATGGGGAGAGGAGCATCACAGAGTGAAATTGACGCTGGCATATGGTAGTGTGCCAGAGCACTGAAAGAGGATCCAGGAAGTGTGAGACCTACAGCTATGTTCTTTAATCAAGATTGTTTTGGCTATTCTAAGTCCCTTGAGTTTCCAAATACATTTTATGATGGAATTTTCTGTTCTTCCAAAATATGTGATTGGGATTTTGATAGAGGTTACATTGAATCTACAGAAACCTTTGGATAGCATTAATTCTTAACAATATTACGTAAGTTTTTAAATCCAAGAACATGGAATGTCTTTCCATTTATTGATATCTTTAATTTCTTTCAGTAGTATTTTGCTGTTTTCAATGCATATTTCATCTCCCTAGTTATGTCCAAATTTTCTGTTGTTTGCTGCTATTATGAATGGAATTTTTTTCTTAGTTTCCTCTCCAGATTGTTCCTTGTAATTGTATAAGAACACAACGAATTTTTGTGTGTTTATTTTCTATCATGCAACTTTGCTATATTTATTTTAGTAATGCTTTGTGGAATCTTCCTTTAGGGTTTCTATACACCATGTTATGAGTTCTGTGAACATTAATAATCTTACTTCTTCCTTTCCAATTTGAATGCCTTTTATTTCTCTTTCTTGCCTGGGTAAGAATTTGAGTAGTATGTTAAACAGAACTGGTGACACCTATGTACAGTAATGTACTGTATGTTTTTAGTATAAATAGAAGCAAACTTGAAAATAACGTAAGAGAAAAGTTATACGTAAGAATATTGTTAGATAAGTTACTTAATTGTACCTCAACGTGTATAATAGTAAGTAAAGAAAAATATTTTAAAATTTAAACAGAAATGCAAGGGACATAAATTATCTCAACAATTTTAAAAGGGAACAAAATTGGAGGACTTTTATTGTCTGAATTTAAATTTCAGTCTAAAATAAATGTTATCAAGACATTGTGGCATTGGCATAAGGAGAGAGAAGTCAATAAAATAGAGTAGTTTTCTGTAATTGACCTACACTTATGTGATCAAATAATTTTTGACAAAGCAACTTCATCTGTTCCATTCAGAAAGAAGGGCATTTTCAAAAAATGGTATAAGAAAATTAGGTATCTGTGTTAAAAATAATGAGCTGTGAAACTTCCTTACACTATATACAAAATTTATTTTGAGATGGATTACTGACTTAAAATCAAATACTATATAGCTTTAAAAGAAAATAGAAGAAAACATCTTTGTAATCTGAGATTAACAAAGGTTGTCCTTAAATTATCCAAAAAAATCTAATCATAAAAATATCTGATTAAAAGGATCTTAAAAAATTTAATATGTATTTATGAACTACATAATATAGAATTCAAAATACATTAAAATGAATAATGTATTCATTTTCTTTGCAAATTTGCAAAGAAAATATTTGCAATACAAATATTTGCAAAATAGTTCAAGAACATATAAACAACTCCTGAAGCTCAGTGATAGAGAAAAGTCATACAAGGAAAATTGGTAAAATATTTAAACAGTCCTTATGCAAAGAGCTTAGGGCAATTACCAATAATAGATTATTTAAAGGAGTAGTATCATTGAGTGACCAGGATAATGCAAAATAAAACCCCAGTAAGGTACAAATATACGTGCACCAAAGTGGCTATGATTTAGAAGGACTGATAAAACCAAATGTTGGGAAGGACTGGTGATCACAGTGTAAAATGATACAACCACTTTGGATACTTCTTTGACATTTTCTTATACATTTAAACACACTCTTTGTAATAATACATTTTTATAAAAAATTGCAAAGCAACTTTGTAATAGTCTCAAGCTGCAAATAATTTGTCTGCCATCAGAAACACGGATAATTTGTGATCTAGTAAATAATGGACATGTACTCATCAATAAAGAGGGATTAACCATCAATGTACACAATAACATGGGTAAATCTCCCAAAAATGTCATATGAAAGAAATCTTACCATAGGATTGTATAGAACATCATTCTAGTATATGTAATTTTAGACAATGGCATTCCAAGGAGAGGGTAATAGTGGAAGTAGTATCCCCTCTGAGCCGAGTATTGTAATACTGATTGTTTTGAAAATCACCAGTTTATAGTGATATTTAAAAGATAAGTTTTAGTTGGATTTTATTGTTTTAAATTCTCTACCAGCAATGCGCCATGTATTGCCAGTACACAGATCAGATTTCTACTGCCATTTTCCCCCTTGCATACACTGTTTTTCTAGAACAAACTTAATTCCTGTGTATTAGCTGCTATTGCTGTCTGTGAACGACTCAGAAATTTAGAGACTTAACCACCATTTACTTCTCCCTACTGTGTGTGTTGGCTGACCAGTTCTATTCATCTGGAGCAGGCTTGCTTATGCATCCCAGTAGCAGTATGGCAAGAGGCTGCCTGCTTTCCAAGACCTCTCGGGCAATGACACAGCACACCCTGCATATCTCTTCATTCTTCTAACAGGCTGTCCTGGGCAGTGACAGTGTCCAAGAAAGAAAGTGAAAGTGCAGAAGCACCATTTGAAACTTCCGGGTCATGTTTGCCACTGCTGAACTGAATAAAATGTCACAAGTCAAGGGCTGAGGCGGTGTGGGAGCCCACCATCCAAGGCCATAGATGCAGGTAAGGTGTGAAAACTTGGGGCCATTATTGCAATTGATCTACCATAACTCCCTTTTCAGGGATTGCTCTAACCACCTGTGATATGAAACTGAAGATAGATAAAGTCTGAGATGCTGAGTGGTGGATGAGGGAACATAGAATAAGGGTGATGAGCTGACATTTTTTCTGGGGCTGACTGGTAGAGGACAGCCTCAAATGGAACTGACCATTTCTACCTCAGTGTCTGATTAACTTGCTTTTCTCCCTTCTCATCATATATTTTTCAGTAGTCACACCAATCACTGTGTCACTGTATTACCTAAAGTAATTGGAGCATATACTCAGGGAAACTGGTCATTCACTCTACTAATCCCTAATTATATTATTAATCACTTCATCTCTTGTACATGAGATAAAAGTATTTTGAAAGGGTAAACATTGGTGAAAACAGAAGAGATGATTTGTGGAGAAGTATTTTTGTTTTTACCTTGCAATATGATTATCTCAGAGTGTTTGTAATGTATGGAAATACCTGAAAGGCTTTAATATGAATAAATGATTTAAAAAGTAAAAAATGTGAAATAGTTTTGTAATATTTGAATTATATCCTCTTCTCAATTCTTAATATTTAATAAATTTTATTATATGTTACGAAGGCATTATATATATTATGTGTGTGTGTATATATATACACAGATTGTATATAATTATATATATACACAGATTGTATATAATTATATATAATCTGCATATATATATTCTGGATATATATATAATTATATATCCAGATTTTATATATATATATATACACACACACATATATATATGCAGGATATATATAATTATATATACAGGATATATATATATATATAATTATATATCCTGTATATGTATAATGATATATATTTATATATTTCTAAAGGATATATATTATATATATTATATATATATCATTATATGTATATATGTTTCATATTTATATAGATAATGTAATATAATTATA